>QLPD01007850.1:0-38809 GCA_003314085.1 Hymenopellis raphanipes | reverse complement strand
TTGGACTCGCCGATGTGCAGCTGGATGATGGGCGGAGGATCGATAGGACGGCGATCCGTGGGGGCTTAGGGTGGAGAAAACTAGTCAGCGCAGATTCGACAGCAGTGGCGACAAGATTTACATGTACAAAAGCGCGAATGCTTGGGCTCTTGGCGCATAGTCAACTTGTAGGTGGTGCTGCTCATACTGGCAGCAGCGACGCATGAAGAAAGAGAGCGCAGCGTCGTCTGCGACGCGATGATGGAGAGGTCAGAGGGCTCTGAATGTGGTAATAGTTTCTACGCGCACCCTGAGTTTAATGATGAGAAGGCCGACTATCGGAAGGCTTTATCGCTGAGCAGACAGGGCGGGAGGGTAAGGAGGAGACGCAAGCCGCAGCGCAGAGAGTGGCTTTATGAGGCGGCGAACGAGGTGGGAGAAGCAGGGAATGAATGCGAATGTAAAGCAAAGTAAACTGGACACGGCGTCCGGTGCCGACCCATTGGATATCACGCGCCGTGTTCCAAGCCAGTGGTAAGTGATTTACGGCGCCCGAAAGCGCTGCGCCTTTGACCTGATGCGGGCCACCGCATCAGGAGATTCAGAGTCCAAATCAGAGAGAACTAGCCTCCAGTGGTAAGCAACCAGATAGTTACAAGATAGAGACCATTGCCTAGCCATTGACTCATGCCGAGAGACGAAGATAGACCCAGAACGAGGATCGAAGGCAAGTTTACGCAAAAGGGGAACGTGGCTGCCTCGTGGGGTCGGCAAATCGGCTCTTTGCCAAGGATCACGTGGCGGCAGGAAAGCTTATAATCCGGATTTCTCACGCTTTTTTTTCTTCGATTCTTCCACAATCAAAATCGCCAGTGATGATATTCCCGGTGCAGTCAACGAGCTCGACCCCTTCGCAAGGAGTGCGGTCGGCAGTGACGACGCCCGTCTGGCACCATTACCTTGTTATAACAAAGGGGCGGGCCAGAGGATCTGATGGCGTCCAAGATTTGGGAGGACGTGTCTGTCTTGTACTGTCCAAGGTGCGATTTTTTCTTTCAACGTGCTCACTTCGTCCTGACGACATTTTGCTACAGCGTCTCTTTTATTCCCATATTATTGATACGCGTCGTCCTATCTACGCCTTGTTCCCTATGTCTTCTAATGCATTTTTCCTGGCCCATCGCTGCTTTGTCCCCCAATCCCTCCCACCGCATGTCGAAGAAGATTACGATCTCGGTTCTTCCTCACATCGACGGTTCTACCTTTTATCCTATCCTGCGTGTCTAAGATATTAAGATGTCTATTTCGTATATGGACCACAACTGGTGCTTGCTACGATGAACTTCACTGGCGCCTACGGCTTGTACAAGGCCGGGTATTGTTAGTCTGCACCCCCCTACCGTACGAGCTGAACGCATACAGAGTTTACAGCTGACTACAGTGAGACGAAAGGACCGGCAAGTATCCGATATGTATTGGAGCCCATGTAGCCTAAGAGACTTGCGCTCCCGGAGTTACCTGCCCTTGCCGTGGATGTCCTGTATGCTCCTGGGGGCGCTAAACACCAGTCAAACTTTACGGCCAGACAGCACCCGCTGTCGTAACCACAAATCTATCCAGGCATGGGAGGATGATCGTTCGCGGAAGAGAGATCATTGGACACCTGGTATACGCGAGTAAGGTCTCGGTCTCGTAGACAGTCATGGTGAGGATGCGACTGGAGACGAACAAAGCCTTATTATAAGCTGAGTGGAGCTTTTGTACGAAAAAACGATTTAGGAAGCCCCAATCCTGCCGAAGAGTCATCATCAAGACGCGAAGAACCTCAAGAGGAATATTTCGCGTATCACGTCGCAGGGAATAGGTGGATCGTTGGATGCTAGGAGGCGGGCGATAGCTTGGAGTGATAACCAAAGCACGTCGCCCGGCGATGAATACATCGCATCTATGCGCCATCGTGATACTACGTCCCTCCAAATTAGCTGTTAGAACATGTGTATCTCTAGAGCTTACGCTTCTCAATCTCGGTGCGTTAAACTTACAGTGAACTGGTCAGTGGCTGTGCCTATGCCGAAGCGGAGTCTCAACTCGGCCGTGCCTTTCCTTTTCTACACTTCCATCTACACTAAGGACTTTGTATTATTTGGCGACCGTTCAAGGTAATGCCTGCCTCTCGAGTGTGTAATCAATTATTTCTCTACTTATAGATTAGTTCATAGTACACCGCCTTAGTCAAAAGAGGCTACAGTAAGTACTAGAAAAAGCGCATCTAGACAATATGTCTGCAAGAGGGTGAAAGTTTACACTGAAGGTCAGTGTTTCTCGTTGAATTGTACTGCTTTCCTGTTCTCATCGAGATGGCAACAGACCAGCGCGAAACCTCAGGAGCTCCCTTTACGCCCGGACCCGCATTCACGTTCTCGCAAATGTATTCCTGCTTGTCGAGTTATTATCGTACCGCCACGATGCTCTCACCACCTCCTCGAGGTCATCTCCGCTCCACCCGAATGGAAAGTGACGTCAACTCACCTTCGGGGGTGATACTAGCGACTCCATATAGGCCAGATTGATTGCCGTTAGGCGTTAGCTGCCTTGTTCATTGATGAAACAAAGTTACCGAAGATATCTATACTGCCTCCTCATGCTTCTTTCATAAACTGAATGGTCGGTTCGAAACTTACTTTGGTACCACATGTCATTGCATTCCTCTCCGCGTTGCCTTGTCTGCTGAGGCAGTCCGCTTGTCGTATTGCAGCGATACCCACTCCTCTTGCTTCGGGTCGCAGGACGGATAAGTAGCGGACGCGTGTTGCTTAGCAGCGATGCTATGATTCATGCGACGTTTGTATACATTCGTCGCAATTAGCAGGCTTCGATGTCTTATGGTCGCATGTGGGGCATGGTCCGGGACACTCTATAAAAGAGGCTCTGGTCTCTGCTTTTTCCCTCAGGCTCTCAGCTTATTGTGCCATTCCTTACGGCTTCTTTCCTTGACGATTAACTCATCCCCACCATGGTCTGCTTTACCAAGTTACTCTCCTTTGTTCTCCTTGTCGTCTCCGCGAACGCTGCACCGTGGCCGACGTATTCCAAGCACGCGACCCACCGCACAAGGTACATAGGACGCGACTTGAAGGTCGAGACGTATCATCCCAAGACCACATACCAGGTATGCGTTTAGAACCACTGCGACCTCCATGATGACATTGCTTTAGACCTTTGGATCCGGAAAGGAGTCTTCCTCGTTCGCCGCGTCGTCTTTCAGCGCCGATTCGCTAGAAGATATCACACTTTCTTTTATCGCTAGTGAACTCGGCCTTGATAGCTCAAACATCGGGTATACCAAGGGTTATACACCCTCGGATGCTTTGAGTTATTCATACGCCAAACAGATGCACGTATGTCTGTTGCCATCTGTCTTTTTCCTGCTCGCTCATCATACATATCCATCTATCAGGAAGGAATATCATTCGCTAATGCTGTTGCTAACCTTGCCTTCAAGAATGGCAAGGTCGTTGCCTTCGGATCCTCGTTCGTTGATGCGTGTTAGTTACCTCTATGGTATTTCCCCCGACTTTCATACTGATCCAGACCATCTAGCCAACATCGCTCCATCCACTCCTTCAATTGATGTCGACTCAATAATCTCCACCGTCGAAGAGCAGCTCTCCGGAAATTTCAATGGCGTCAAATCGCTCAAGTACCTGACGAAACCGGACGGCTCCATCGCCCTCACGCATACCGTGCAAGTCCAGAACACCGACACGAATGCCTGGTTCGAGGCCTTCGTTGATGCGCACACCGCAGAACTGCTTAGTGTTACTGATTTCGTCGCTCAGGCTACGGTATGTGGATCACTCTACCTGGGGAAATCGCGGTACTGATGATTATCGCAGTACACTGTTACGCCCATCACGAAAGATGCAGTGATCGAAGGCCAGGAAACGCTCACTAATCCCGAAGATTTGGACTCTTCTCCCAATGGTTGGCTTGACGGAACCGAGACTGCGTACGTCCCAGATTTTCTCCTCATGTGCCGTTGTTTAAAATAATCGCGGTCGTAGCGGTAACAATGTCATCGCCTACAAGTCCAACCAATCCGCCACCACTTCGGAGTCGTCCTCGGGCGTCTTTGATTACCCGTATGACACCGACGTAGGACCGACTGAGGGGAATAATGTGGATGCTGCTCGTGTCAACGCTTTCTATATTATCAACACGGTTCACGACTTCCTGTACAAGTATGGATGGACCGAAGCTGCCTTTAATTTCCAAGACAACAACTTCGGGAAGGACGGGGAAGGTAACGACCGAGTTTTGATGAGCGTTCAGGACGCTAGCGGAACTGACAACGCCAATTTCGCTACGCCTCCTGAGTAGGTTGTTCATTATTGTGAACGCCATTGAAAATTAACTACTATTCTCTTAGTGGTCAATCTGGGACCTGCCGCATGTACATATGGGACGCCACCACACCCGAGCGGGATGGCTCTCTTCAAAACGACATCGTTGTCCACGAATTCACACACGGTCTCACCAACAGAATGACAGGTGGCGGCACCGGAGCGTGTCTGCAAACTACCGAGTCTGGAGGAATGGGAGAGGGGTGGTCTGATGCTCTCGCTGCGTACGTTGATCCTTTCGCTGAGTTTTCTGGACCTGACATTTCGTTCAAGATGGACTGAGCAAAAGAGCGCGGACGTACCCGACTACGCTATGGGTACTTGGGTGATTGACAATCCCGCAGGTATCCGGTCACATCCGTACTCGACGAACGCTACAGTCAACCCTCTCCGATACTCCTCCATACAAAATTTGACTGAAGTTCATGGTGATTCCAGATTCAAGTCTCGATGTGCGGATTAATCTGATACACCTTTAGATATTGGCGAAGTCTGGGCTAACATGCTCTACAACGTCTACGCTGCTCTCGTCGCTGAACATGGCTGGTCGGCTACCGCCATGTCGGATGCTTCGGGTCCTGAGGGCAACATCGTCTACCTGCACCTCTTCGTCGATGCCCTCGCTCTTCAACCCTGCAACCCCACTCGTAAGTTCCCTTCAGTTCGGCTTGTTACGCTTGTTTTGACCTGCGATACCACAGTTGTCGATGCCCGTGACGCCTGGATTCAAGCTGACCAAAACCGTTACGACGGAGCGAACAAGTGCACCATCTGGAAAGCTTTCGCCAGTCGCGGCCTTGGCGTTAACGCCGCCAACTATGAAGATGATGAGACCGTTCCTGACGGCTGTTAGACGTGCTACTAACTGACAAACCGCTCAATTGTACTTGTACTCATACCTCTTAGCATTGCATACCACAATAGTACATACTGCACGGACTTCATTCTTTGTTATATACCACTGATCCGTTCTCTTTCGTTTATATATTTTTATTGCGCGCGCATATCATCGTGTAAGAGGCGAAGTTTTCGCGTTTGTGTCATACCCTCAGCTGTACTCGTCAAGATCGCCCTGTTAGCGTGATGCCATACTGTATCATGGTAGCTGGCATGTTGACGGTGAGAATGAGACTCGAAAGCAACGACGAGTCTGAGAGAGTCCGATATGACTACTGGAAGTGGTAGTAGATTCTGAGAATCGACTGCAAAGTCTGCGAGTATTTATACGTCAAACATTACAGCCGTTTGCAAAATAGTTGGCGGAGCTGCCTTTTTCGGTCGACGCGTTTTTTTCGATCATTTTTGCTGTATTTACTTGTATCAACCGTAGCTACTCTAAATGTACACCTTTTGGCCCCATTCCTTGTCTATTTCGAGACTTTAGAAGGTAAAGAAGGCCCTCGTCCAACCGGTACGTACTTACAGCATGTCTAGCACCGGCGGTAGTGGCGTCACGGTGCCACTCAATGGGTAGAGCTTCAAAAATTCATTTCGCACACTAAGGGTGAATGGGGGCTCGAATCATATACTCTAGTATGTTATTTGGGTGCACGCAAAGTTTGGATGCTTCATGTTGACGTGTTCGCGAGCAGCACCGGATTGAACAGTGGCGCAGGTGATCGGACATGTCTTCCCTCTTACCATCGTGTCCCAACATGACGAAGGGTGTCCGCATTGCCGAGTACTTGGCAGAAAGTTGACAGATGCTGTCCTTAAGCTCGCAGCTGAAGGATTGGACCCAGAATGAATGGTATACTCCATCTGACTTTTTGACATATTTCAACATGGGTAGCTCAATGTGACCGTTATTCTTGCTGGTCAGATATCGAGATGAGTGATTCTGAGAGCAATCTTGAGCATCCGTGGGCTTCACCATGTTCGTACACGGCGGTAAGAGTATCAAGGCGGGTCCGATCACTTGCGCCACTGTTCAATCCAGTGCTGCTCATGAACGCGTGAATATTAAGCTCTAAAGCTTGGCACACACTCAAACAACATCTTATAGTACATGATGCGAGCCCCCACTTGCAGTTATTATGTGAAATGAATTTTTAAAGCTCGGCCCAACGAGTAGCGCAATGACACCACTACCGCCGGTGCTAGAGGTGCTATGAACACCTACCGGTTGGACGAGGGCCTTCTATACATTCTAAGGTCTCAAAATGGAAAAGGAACTGGGCCAAAAGATGTACATTTAGAGGAGATACGGTTGATACAAGTAAGTACAGCCAAATGATCGAAAAAAAACGCGTTGACCGAAAAAGGCAGCTTCGCCAACTATTTTGCAAACGGCTGTAAGACAGTTGAGCCTTGATCAGGGTGGAATAACTTGAAGAGTCAATGAAGACTGGAGGTATTGATATACCTGGAGCTACATACTCCAGCATTTTTCAAGTTCTTAGAGCCTCTTCATTAGGTACTGAACACGTTTCGTCTCAAATGAAAGAACACCAGTCGGTAGGTAGAAGGTATGTGTAGTAAGGTGTCAATGCTCTGTAGCCGAAGGCATGGGAGGATCTATATAGATCTGTACGAATCCAACAAACGCGAAAGCCGAAATAAGAGCCAAGGCAACGCCGGCGATCCAAGCATGTACAATGTTAGCCTCGTCAGAATGTACGAGCTGCATAACGTTAAATGCTTTAGCGACGCCGCGTCCGAGAACACTACTGTTACAGTAGCAACGATCGAAGACGTTAGAAAACTGGAAGGTGCAGGCAGCGATGATCCATATAGAGTTGAGCGCCGCCATAATCTTTCCTATCCGTCGCAAACACGAAGAGAGAAACCCGGCCACGTTTTCCTGATGAGAAGTATTCCCTTGTGAACGACGACCATCGCCGTCAGAGGCGAGATGAGCAAGGACGCTGGACATCAACATAACGGCCCATATGACGGTGGAATTAATGGCGTATAGAAGATAAGCACCAGATCGACATCCAAGACCTACAAACGTCGGTATCAGTATGCTGTACACTGGAGCAGGGAAAGCTGTGAACGCACCAGTGGTCGGCGTAAACCAGACTATCATTACAGCGCCACCAACTGTGCACCATTGTAACGTGAGGGCAATCAGCGACGCAATCGCCATTCTCCTCACAGCATGTAACTGTTCTGGAAGCTGTCCATGGGTCGTCCATAATGTTGATGGAGTGCAGTACGTCACGATCTGATCCCTAGTGCCGATTCGAGTGTCTGGATGTACGCGTCCGTCTTTCTCCAACTTCCATTCTACATCCGTATTAACCGGCACCTTGTGCTCGGCACGTTCTGAAGCGTGTTGGAAGGCCAAGGCGAGAGTCTCGACATTCCGCGCCCATGGAAGTGCGCGTGCATAGTTGAAGATGGGAGAGGTACAGCTTTCGTCGGGAGATGCTAATTCATGTCGTTGGAGAAACATGAACGCACGGCGCTTTCCAATCCTAGACTCTGGGAGGTGGGCCTGTACCGCACGGCCATCAGCCATGGCGACGAACGCATTTCGGTTAGCGTCTGTAAGCGCAGCTTGGATTCGATCAGAGTCGCACTTTGGGGATATCTGCAGCCAGCCTATCACTATCGGCAATAACTGAAAGACAGTCAGTCAACTGTAACGTTCGTGGAAGATTAGACATACCCAAAGCCAAAGTGAACCGACGCCTTGACCATTGGCGTTGATTGCTTCCGTTACATCCGCAAAAGAGTCTATTACTGTCAGAATATAGGCCACTACCACCCAGGCGATGGATGCCAAGGCGGCGGTGGACCAAGTGTGTTCATAGTGGATCAACTTGGTCATGAGCGGCCACCAGGCGTCGTTCTGAGGGAGAACAATGAGGGAAGCGAGTAAGCCGTCTTCTTCGGAAAGATGAAGGGGAGATTGCTGTAGTCCTGCCAAAATCTTGGCGGCATAATACGTGTTTGGATATGTCATGCCAGAGAAACGGCGAGCGACATGATAGCCGTTGAGGACGGTGAGGATAAGCGAATAAGCCGCAAGGACGGGCGAGCCTATGGTGAGGAGCATGGCGATTATGTTGTCCAGACGGTACTTGGCGCCAAAGGGCAGTTGAGATATCAAAGCCAACCACGGGAGAAGCCACGACGAGAACTGTTTGGAGAAAACAGACCAGTTGAATGGTTCCTGGCCCGTTCCGTCCTCGCACCGGTCGCGACACACGACGTAAGGCATGGCGGTGGCGTTCTCCCAGGGTACACGCCGACCAGAGCTGTTGAGTCCCACGTCGCCGAACTCCCCGGCCTTGAGCTGAGCCAGACACTCATTATTGCTCCATGCAAATGCAATGGGCAGAACAGCGAGCGAGGCAAGGATGAACGTCACTACTGAGAACATATCAGAGAGGAATTCCAGGTAACGGGAAACGCTGACCTTTTGAGCTGTACATCTACACAGAAGTAGTCGCCCACGGAATTGGGGCATGGCAATTAGAACCCATTGTACGCAAGATCGGGCCAACTACCGAATGCCGAAACGATGCATTCTCGGAATTATCTCGCGTCAAGCCTGTGTCGTTTCGGGTGTGTTGCAATCGAGGACATGCATCACACCTTTGTACACTGCCCTCGCTTTTCAACATACCGCGCGGATGCACTCAAGGATATCGACCGCGTAACCGAGAACGCCGTCAAGACTGGAGACAAAGAGTCTAAAGTTTCCGACTTTCCTCTGCTCAAGCACGCGGCTGAGTCCCTCTTTCACAACAATCCTGTTATTTGGCCTCTCTCACTTACTCAATTTTATCTAGGTCATGTTCCTCCCCTCGATGTGCTCATACCTCATGGTGCTTTCTCAAGTGGCATTCTGCGGGATAGGGTTCTTCGAAACATTTCTTCTTCGTGGCACATTGTCTTTGTTCGACTTGCCGGACGCATCTGGGGCGAATACACGCGTCGGGTCGCCACATCCAAGGGCATATCCGCGCGTCGTTTCCGAGCAAGCAACTGAATTTTTTTGTAAACACATTTCTAACCGATAACCCGGTAGCTTTCCCTGACGAGGGTTTTATCCTCACCGAGGTTTTCCCCGCAGGGTTTTGAGGCACCCGTGGTCTGCGTCGTCGTTTACCTATCATCATTTTACTATACACGGTCCGTCGGGGTATTTATACCTTAGCTATTTATTTAGTGTAGGCGGAATCAAGATTGTAACATTGTAACCCATCGATTTGGAGAGCTCATTTTATATCTCTGACGATCCGCATGTATGTGGGTCGAAAGTGGCGGGGAGGGTATAAAAGCGTTCTAGCAGCGACACGTAGATTTATTGCCACTAGGAGATAGCATCCCCAGCGGAATGATCGCAAGGCTGTCGAAGAACGAAAAGATGAATTGCACCCACTAGTTTGGTGCAGCATTCTGACTGTCAAGTTCCACCAGATTGCTGTAAAACACCGCCTTGATCAGTACCACAAGGATGGGCGCCGTCGTCACGCTGCGCAAGCGAAATAAACGTGTAAGAGGCGAGGTAGGAGTGATGCCACGCGTTTATCCAACATTCCGAATGAATATAAACGTTATGATTAGATCCCGACTTCATGTGGTGGATGGGCCCTAGGCCCAACGACTTATATATAAAGTGAGAACACGCACAGTTGATTTAGACATGATATGCTCAAACTGGCAGGCGGCAGTACTGGATGGGCGTCGTGCATTCCGAGATTCCGTCTTCCCGGAACGTCAGGGGGTCGGTGTTTAGCGTAGTCCCTACCAGAAATTCAATCGCAAGAGTGTACGCTACGGGGAACTAGAAAAAAAAGCATCGCACTGGCCACAGAGATGAGCGTCAGAAGCAAATGGCGCACGGCTATCTGGGGAAATGACGTGCCGAGTTGCGGCATCTATATATTTCTCACGATCCGGAGTCATTCAAGTTCTCTTTCTTTACACCAGCAATCCGTCTACACGACCGCCAGTGCAAGCGCCAAATGTGATCAATCAAGCTTCTCCGTGGCGCTGCTTTCCTTGAGATCAAAGCTTAACCTTCACTCGACCTCAGTACGTCACATTGATTCAAGGCCGGCTCAATCGCCCCAAACACTATTATGGGAGAGCGCTTGCGAACTGTGACTCCTTAAAGGACCTTCTTTAGACGAACAGGCCTCAGTACTCTGACAACTGTAAGTACGCGTATGGGTTCAACGTCATCCACAGCAAAGCTCTTCATGACGGACTCTTCAACGTCGTGCGGGGCAGAGGGGATACTGGGGCTACCTTCAGCATCAAGCCGCTGTTGGAAAGATAAAGGAGGCGGCTGATTGTCGACACACGTCTCATGTCTGACTAGTGTCCGTCACAATCTTGACACGTATGCCTCGTTGACAGGGCAACAAACTGACCAGTGGCATGTCAGAATTACTTACTTCTAGGACTAGATTGGCAGAACGACTACCGTCTTCACTGGCTTCTTCTGCACTCCTGTTTTACTTGCTGGAGTCGCTTGATTGTCAGCCCCGTCCTAATATTTACCCAGTCTACGCTTCACGTCACAGAAAACGTTGCGCATTTCTATTTTTTTGCTCCAATCTGTCTTTCATTTCGCTTAGAGGTCTCCAAAACTTCTTATATATCCTTCCAGCGAGTTCTGAGTTCACAGCTCGTCGGAACGGATCGATCCGGCTATTACCTCAGAGCGCCAAGGCGAGGCCGGCAAATTTTAATCTGCGTTAATCTTGAACATCCATCAGACTCTCCAGCTCCTACGACTGTCGGGATCTACCAGCACGCCTGCGCCTCACTGCCATTCTAGACCGCATTTCGAGCTCTCCAACTTCCAAATGAGTGAAAGTTGAGGACAAATTCGGATTCGCATTATCAGCGTGTTCGTCTTTGCTTTATAAATGGATAATTTTCTTCTGTCTTGTATTCAATCCGCGTCCGTTGTCTTCTTCAGCTGGGTATACGATTCATGAAGGTTGTTTCGCTCCTCACGATGGTCGTCATACTCTTTCGGCCCAAAATGAAATTACACGTCCATGATCGGCCCCAGCGGTTGTATCACAGCCCTGAACTCGGAGTGATTTCCCTCTTCACAAACCCGTCACCCCGCACATATATCTCGAGTCCCAATACGTGTCTTTCTTCACCCATGACGTCCATGAACCAACTATCGATCCTGCTACGTGCAACGGGAAGGAAGAAAAGTGGCCCGGAAAAGACGGCAACGCACCCGATGACTACAGATAATCTACGGAACGTATTTGACGCGCAACATGCCCTCCTTCTAGAAACACGATCACCCTAGACAGCGTGTCGTGGTCGCTATATAACATTCGCAAAAAACCACCATATCCTCCGCGCTCTTCTCCTTCCCTCCCCAGTTCACCGCTACTCTTACCTTTTCGCAAAATGGCTCCCAAAGTTTGGCTCAGTACGTCGTCTTTTCTCCTCCCTCCGCCCTCCCACCACTCTAACGCTACTGTGTTTCTATAGTCACAGGCGCAAACGCCGGCTTCGGACGAGCCATGCTCGACTGCGTGCTCCAAAACGGGGACAACGTCATCGCCGCCGTGCGCCGCCCCGAGACGCTCGCGGACCTCCCCAAGGACCGCGTCACCGTCGTGAAGATGGACGTGACCAAACCCGAGCAGATCGAGGCCGCGTTCCAAGAGATCAAGGCCAAGAACCTCCGCATCGATGTCCTCTACAATAATGCGGGCTTCCCGAATGTGGGTGAGGTCGAGGCGGTGCCGATGGATGTGTGTAGGAGTCTGTTTGAGGTATGTCCATGTCCATGATTGTGTAGGTGGCTAATTGATTGATCGTGTGGCGTTGCGTAGACCAACTTCTGGGGATCGACGACTGTGCTGCGCAAGTCGCTCGAACATATGCGGGATGTCAACAAGCCGTCTGGTGGACGATTATTGCAAATGGCTTCGATGTTCGGTCACACTGTGCGTAGTATTCCTTGGCCCGTCTCGTTCTTGGCTCATGACTTTATTTATTTCTCACTAGGTGGATGGATGCACTGGATACTACGGCGCGACTAAGCACGGTACCTCGTCGTTCGCCTTGTCCTCTCTCAATTAATCGCTAACATCACGTCTACTAGCGATGGAAGCCCTCAGCGAGGCCCTCTCCAAAGAGCTCGACCCCGCATGGAACATCAAGGTAACACTCCCTCTCTCCCTTACTCCTCTCCCATCTAACTCACCATTCTCCTCCAGGTCGTCATCCTCCAACCCGGCTACTTCCTCACAGACGGCCTCAAAGGAACCGGAGGCGCTAAAGGCACCGACAAATCCTACGAAATCTACGGCCACCCGGCATACACCAACCCCGCCGTCGAGGGCGTCGCCATCCGCAACGCGTTCAACACTATCACTGACCCCTCCACTATCATCAAGGGCGACCCCGCCAAGCTGAGCGCGGCGGTGTACAAGGTTGCTGGGGTGGAGAATCCCCCGTTGTGGCTTCCGCTGGGGAAGGACGCGTATCAGAAGATTAGGGCAAAGTTGGAGAAGTATAAGAAGGATATGGATGCGTATGAGAGCTGGAGTGCGGATTTGGAGTTTTAGATGGTGTGACAGTGTTTGGAGGGTGAAGTGGAATTGTGCATATAGATTTGAGAATACGACGTACTCAAAGTGTGATCTAGTAAGCTGATTGAAATGCGTAGGAAAACAACATTTCTTGTACGGCCGTTATGCATGATTCAGATTCTTTCCTTTCTTCATTTCTAAGGTCGTGGCTTGATCGTACAGTGGATCTACACCCATCGCCCAATTTCGCCCCGATTCACTACATACACAACACTTCCCAGAATCAACGCAGTCCACACTGGTCCCATACTTTCCACATCGAAATGCATACCAGTAGATCGCGGAAACTGGAACGTCCACCACACACATCCCACTCCCAAACCGAACTGCACCACCGCAAGGCACGCCGTAAGCGAAATCCTCCTCCCCTCCATCCCACGATAATCGGCGCGATATCGCTCGCTAATAAGACGGACGACTGCATGCCCTACCAGCGTCATCGCTCCTACAAACGCCACAGAAAACTCCGTATAAGCGAGCAGCGGGAGCGGGACAAGCAGGGCTAGAAGAGAAAAACCCAAAGCTGAAAGAAGCTGAATAGGAAATAACGTTAGGTTGACCCACGAGGGACGTGATCGTGCTAGTGCGGAGTACGTAGGATGCGTGTACGTCACGCTGAGGAATCGAGGAGCCCAAGGGACTTCAGCGAGAGGACACCCGTAACAGCACCCATAGTGATGACACCCGATACGAGAAAATATTTCGTAGAACGGAAATCCCACTCCTAATGCTCCGAGGAATGACCACACATCGTGCAACACTCCGATGTGATGCAGAACGATTACTGCGCCACATGCACCGCTCACGCCCCCGTGAAGCCAGAATCCCGGGCGCATAATCGTCTTGAGTGGATCGAGCTGTAGTAAGTTAAAACCGTCTTCAAAGACGAGCGAGAGGAACCTCGCTCCAAGGATAGCGGAACCTAAAACAATGGGAAGCGTATATGCATGGCCCGGGGATGGTGTCAGGATGATAACGGCTAGCGCGAGTGAGGCGAATCCCAGACCCATCAGCGGGCCGTAGATCGTGAATATCCACTCGGAGAAGGCGATATGGTAAGGACGATAATGGGTTTGGACCGTAACACGGAGTGGCTTTGTCTTCTCCATTCCTCTTCTATGCCCGAATAATGACACTATCTGCCTCCGGACGTACATCCCGCAGAACAGCACATGCGCGCCCATCATGCTCCATGCAGCGGCTTTGTCCGTGAATGGCCGCCACCGAGCGTCTGGGTCGGTCAACAGAAATAGAATGGCGCGGAGGATACCGTACGACCTGAGGATGGTGTATTGCATGATATTGAACAAAATGAGACGCTTGTGGAATTCTGAAGTCTCCTTCGCCTGGGAGAAGTCTCTCCACGCAGACATCAGCCAAAGAACATCTCCAGGTACTTCGGAGATGAGAGTGGTGACGATGATTATGAAGGGCGTGAGCGGCCATTGGCGCGTGAGTGTTGTTGCCAACGCGAGGAGAGAGGCAAGATGATGGACGACGTAGAGGTTGTACAGGTCTAGTCTGTTGAGCTCGGCTATCCAGAGGACGGAACGCGCGATGAGACATCTCGTGGTGCTCTCCTCGTTTACGACTGCGATGAAGGACGCACGGGCACAAGATGGCGTTGACAACAATGTAATCAATGCGCCCATGAATATACCGGTGAATACACGAAGCTTGTGTGTATCGAAGAGCCATTGGTAGAATGAGGGAGAGGTGGATTTGAGAGTGAATTGGATACACCGTTCGACGAGGTAGTATACGACGAAGAGGAACAGGATGAAGATAACGGATGGATCCATTGGGATGAAAGAATTAGGTTGAATACTTAGACTCACTAGTATAAGTAGAAATGCTTTGGTGTCTGATGATACCCACGGTGAGATGTTCCTTTCTTGACCAGACGCCGGGGGGCCAAACGGTGTTGTGGTGAAGATTTTGATGATGATCAGCGCGCATGGTGATCCCGGACGCTCCTGCTTCGTCGACTGAGCTTTCTGAAAACAGCATTATCTGTGAAATTGAAACGGAGAAAATCGAGTACCGTTCGTACTACAAGAGGGGTTTAGGATCATCATGGGTGAAGAAAAGCGAAAAGGTGACGCGACCTACTATTTAAATATGTCGCAGCTAGCGCGCTGAGCGAGAAATAGCCTGCAAACGGTATTATTCTTCTGCAGCATCGTGAAACTTGCCGAACGAACAAGGAACCTGGAAACTTACATTATACTTGTTTGCTGTTCCATAGACTACCGCGTCTGGAGTAGTATGTACACGCGTCCTTAAAGGCTAACGAGAATCCGGGCAGTAGTGTCGATGCCATTGGCCGAAAGTTCCCAGGCAGGCCGCAGGGGGCAGTGATTAACATAAAACATTCAGTTCCTGGTCTCGCAGAGTCGGACACAGGAAAGGGACAAGGATGATACAACCCAATGTCAGCAGACATGGTGGTGAAAGGGAAACTATCGGGAACGGCCCGGGAAGCCGACATCTGTTAACCTGAAAATTCATTTGAGAACACTAAGAAAAGAAAGGCGACATAGGCCACGGGCCCCTCAAAACCTGCCAAGGAAAACCTCGTCGAGGGCGAAACCGCCAGTGGTTAGGTTCCGGGCTGTCGATACAAGGAAGGGTCCACGCTGCAGTGGGAAAGATAGTTTCATGGCTGCGTACTATGGCGTTCGAGAAAGGTAGTGACGATATACATGGCGTCAAACCCAAATCTGAATCGTAGAGGAAGCCTTTCGTCAGGTGGAAAGCTCAGCGTAGCTTGATCCTTGTGCAACTCATCAAACGCATGGTCAGTCGTTCGATGGACCTCTGAATCGTAGTGCAAAACAATCTGTGTTGCCGTAGCTGCATTCTAGGATGACGCGCCACCACTAAGCGACAACGCCTCGAGTCTACAGCCTGAAGGAGAGAGAATCTCAAGAAGCTGCAATGAAGAGGCATGACACCAATACAAAAAAAGCCAAAAAACTTGGCCTCAGACAAACAATGGAACGCGAAACCGGTAAGCCACGCACCTCGAGTAGAACTGCTTAGGTTCGACGCTGAGCACTAAATGCAGTCGTCAGGGAAGACCTTGGAAGCAAAAAAGCCGCGACAAGCATACCAGTGAGTCATATGCCTGTGACTCACAACGAAAAAACAATTGTCCAGATCCAAGTCCAGCTCGAGAAGACTTGATAAGCGCCATCCATAATCGCACGCTTCCTTATACGTGCTACAGGGAGAGAAAGTCATAAAAAGTCTTCGCCCATGTTTGACAGGCCCCTGCGACCACTAACCCACATTGGCGCGGGAGTTTGCAGTTCATGGCTGTTGTGAGAAAAGAGTCTGCTGGCGAACACAACCGTCGATCCATGCAAAAACGTGTCGCTACTTCCCCCACACGCAGCACAGTGTCAAGTCACAAAAAGATCAATGTATTCCATAGAAATGCCCATGCGACCACTGAGGCACATTGGCGCGGGAGTCCGTAGTTTCACGGGTGAGACTCGCCTCCCCACACGGAGGCGTGCGCTTTTGCTTCCAATCAGGCCCCCGTGCAGGTAAGATGACGACTCGAAGAGGCTGCGGGAGGATACGTACTTGTTCTTACGCAAATCGAACAGGCCGTGCTTGATAGAGACTCGAGAGCGAACCAAATGCCGTCGCTTGAGGTGTGGAAGCTCAGCACGGCCGGGTCGTACTGTCAAGAATTGTGAATGGTTATGTAAATGACGCCTCTACATACATTGCGAAAGACAATACGACTGCAGTGCTGGCCGTTATTTTGTGCACGCCACATAACGATGTAATAGGTGCTTATTCGGCCTGAGGTAGAACAGGCCTCAGTCTAAACACGTAAAAGACTTCAGTCGACCCACTCTGTCACTGCGATTGAATGAGGATCTGTTGCCAAAAGTTGCCCACATACAATTCAAGAAGAAGGACGTGTTACCACTAAGCCACATGTCTGGACCAGAAGGAGTTGATATCCCAAGAGGACTCGCTAGCTAGTAGCCATCCTGTTGAGTCATAAATAGAAGACAGAAAGCAAAATGATTACATGAAACGGGCGCTAGGGAGTAAAAATGCGTCGCAGTTGTTGCCAGACCCAATGCATCCGCTCGGATACATCGGCGTGCGAAGATCACTATCCATCGATCATTGGAGAAAGAACGAGAAACGAGGGAAGAGTCGAAGTTTAGCGAGCCATGAAGTCCCGAGTCCGTCGTCAAAGGCATGGTGAGTGCTTCAACGGACCTCGGATTCAAAGTACTGACAAACGTCCAAAACAATTGTTCCTGCCTCAATCAATGCTATGAAGACGCACTACTACTAAGCAACAACGCCTCGAGTCTGCCTGTGGGAGAGCCTATAACCTCGAGAAGCTGCAGCGACGGGCATAAAATCACTACACGAAACAGTGTCCCGCGTCTCGTATGGAGTCAGCGACGCGCTTGATGGATATGGCACTCACACAATCGCCTTGCCAGATGGGCAGAAACAATTGTCCAGTCGGAGAAGACCCGAAAGCCATCCATGCGAAAACGTTTCAGTGCAAGCTTCTCTACAGTATGAGCAAGCCGCACCAAGTCACAAAAAAATCAAATGGTGGCAGAGTACCCCGATGCGACCGCTAAGCCACATTGGCGTGTGCACTGTGCAGTTTCACAGTTGATGATTGATGGTTCAGGAAAAGAGCCTTCGGGTTCGACTGCTCGTGCGAAAACGTTTCGCTGCACCGGTAAGACGCTTTCGGCACAGTGAGCGAAAGCCGCGTCAAGTCACCAAAAAAACGTAGAGATCGACATCCGCACGCGCAGCCATTAAGCCACATCGGCATAGCAGTTTGCAGTTCAGAGTACATTGACTCGTCAGATTCTCTCCAACCGTGTGAAAAGTGAAGTTGTTCATAGTAGTAACGAATGACGGTGCTGGCCGTGCCGGAATAAATGTGTCATGCGCATTTTGAATCAGCTTCAGTGTTGAGAGGAATACGGCGACTACATTATTAAGTCGCGAAAGCTCCTGTGAATATACCCAGTCAGTACTGATAATGTAAAGAGAAGAAACCGACTATGTAATGTCCATCCAACTGCCGAGGAAGTCTGCGCCCCGACATAATTCTCTCCAGCCTGAAGGATCGTACTAAAATCCGGTTGTTCTAATCAAATAGCGCCTGAAGGACTTGACAGACACTCGTGAGAGGGATGAACATCCAGAAACAAGGCCTACGCAGCGTCCAGCTGCCGGAAAATATCAGTAGAGCGAATCGTAAGCTGACGAAGGAGCTTCTCCAGCCCATAAACATCTTCTGCGACGAAATGCTCGTGTAGGGATCAAAGTCGAAACGGAAAGCGGTAGGCTTCGAGACTGGGACTGTAGCTGGCTGTATAGAGGCGTGATGGCGTGGGAAATAATACCCACCACAATTCCGATCCAATTCCGATCAAAAAAATCTCTTATCTCCCCACGATGATAATCGAGCGGCGGGAGCTCCGCTATTCACCATCGCTCGCACAAGACCGGCTTTACGCGACGACCCACTCTTAGTCTTTCGCTATGACCATCACCAAGCCAGGCAACAAACCACGCGTGCTACTGGTGAACGACTCGACGGAGGTGCCGCAGGACTACGTCGACTACATCGGGACGCTCTGCCAGAGGGTAGTCATCCAGCAGGCTCCGCACGATGTCCTAGCTGCGCGCATTAAAGAGGCGGTAAAGGAACATGGACCGTTCGTCGGTATGTGTGTTGGGCTTGCGACATCGGATAGATATTGATACCAGGCTCCTCCAGCATGCATCGTATTCCTGCGATGGGCAGACACCTGGCCGTGGCCGCTCGACGAGTCACTCGTGGGCCCGCTCATCGACACCGGATGCCGCCTTTTCTCCTCTGGCGGCGCTGGGTACGACTTTGTCTGTATCGCCTTCCATCCATCCATTCCAATACCCCCTCGTTAAACCCTGCTCCAGGTCGATATCCAGTACCTGACGCGCAACAAGGTGTATTACGCCAACACCGCCATCTCCGCATCGGTGCGCACGGCCGACTCGGCGGCGATGATGATCCTGCAGGTGATCCGCTCCTCGACGAAGCGCGAGCACGACGCGCGTGCGGGGCGATGGCAGGATCGGACGCTGCGCGCCAAGGACGCGCGGAAAAGTGTGCTCGGTATCGTGGGCATGGGAAGCATAGGGAAACTGGTTAAAGATCACATGCAGCATTTCGGTATAGGACCCTCCCTCGTTGAAGGAGAGTATGTGGTACTAAACGATTATAGGCATGAAAGTGATATACCACAACCGCTCGAGGCTCACTCCGGAAGAGGAGACTGGAGCCACGTACGTCGGCTTGGAGGAGCTGTTGAGGACGGCGGATGTCATTACGTTGCATTGTCCGTTGACTAAGGATACCCGGCATCTCTTAAATAAAGATAGTACGTGTATCTCTGCCGTGGTTTCGTCAAGCTCTTACTCATCTCACCTATAGCCCTGGCAATAACGAAACCCGGCGTCCTGATCGTCAACACCTCACGAGGTCCCGTTGTACACGAGCAAGCGCTCGTCGACGCGCTCGAGTCGGGACACGTCGCGCGCGCTGCACTGGATGTCTTTGAATTCGAACCAGAGATTCATCCGCGGCTAAAGGAGATGTGGGATCGTACTGTACGTATTGACCTTGCTCATTCTCACGCCCGTTTTATTTATTTACTCGTAGATCCTCCAACCACATTGTGCCGTCATAAATGACACGATTATGGAGGATCAGCAGACGGAGATTTACGCGAATCTGGAGAGCTTTTTGAAGACGGGCAAGCCGAATACGCCGGTCAATGGGGGATGGTAGAAGTTTGAATCATGGGTGTACATACGTCTACTCATTATTATAGACGTGTTACTGGGGCAGAAATGCTCGCAGACTCTTTTCATCGTCAGCCATGAAACTACTCTGAACTACAAATTGCCACGCTGATGTGGCTTAATGGCTGCGCGTGCTGATGGGGCTCTGGTATGTTCGTCTTTTTGGTGACTTGACGCGGCTTTCGGTCACTGTACTGCTTACCAGTCGCGCGCCGCAGTCTGTATTCGGAAATACCCGATGATTCTTTTCTCCCAACAGTCATGAAACGACTCTGGACTACGGGCTGTCGCGCCAATGTGGCCTAGTGGTCCACTGGTCGCATAGGAAAAGATGCAATGTCACTAAGCCTTTGTGACCTGACACGGCTTTCGGTCACTGTCGCGCGTTTCGTAGACGCGTGACGCCTACTCATTACAGACGTGTTACTGGGGCAGAAATACCCATAGACTCTTTCATCGTCAGCCATGAAACTACTCTAACTGCCATGCAGATGTGGCTTAATGGCTGCGCGTGCTGATTTGATTCTTGTACGACAGTCTTTTTGGTGATTTGATGCTGCTTTCACTCACAGTGCTGCTTTTAATGCTCTCACCAGTAGCGAAACGTTTTCGCATGGATCGTCTGAGCACTGTTCGGAAACACCCGACACTCTTTTCTCACGATAGCATTGAAACGACTGGGGACTACAGGCTGTCGTGCCAATGTGCCTCAGTGGTCGCATGGGCGCCGTGCGAGATATGGATAATGGTTGGGCTCTTTTTGTGACTTGGCGCGGCTTTCGGTCACTGTAGCGTGCAATTGAAACGTTTTCGCATGGATGGTATCTGGCTTTCTCTTTGACGTGGATTTATCTGCAACAGGACTCGGGACTGCTTACACCTGGCCAAGGGTTTCTCGTCGCTAGTCACAGGCGTATGACCCATCTGTACGTCTGGAAATCCGTGGTAGATGCCTTTTTTCCCCTGGGTGTTCTCTAGGACCCATCTGGCCATGATCTCACTCAGCATCAAATCTAAACGGACGCGTCGCTTAGCGGTTTCGCATTCCATGGATCGGCATTAGGTGAAATTTTTCGGCTGTTTTTGTATTGGTTTCATACCTCTCATTGCAGCTTCTTGGGATTACGATCTCTTCCTCAGGCTGTACACTCTAGTCGAGGCGTTGTCGCTTAGTGGTGGCGCGTGGTCCTTGAGCGAGACACAGGTTGTTTTTCAGTACGAATCCGAAGAGGTGACTGATCACCATAATGCAATTTGACAAGGGACCTTGGACTCGGGACTTCGCTCAACAGCCTGTTCAACTCCAACTCTCTTCCCTTGTTTGTTGTTCTTTCTCTACTGCCAGTGATTGCTTTGGTGGTAATCCTTGCACATGCCGGTGTATCCTAGCGGATGCATTAGCCTCTGATCGTTTGCGGTTTGAATTTTATACTTGTCACTTAGCGGTCGCGTCAAGTTCTATGTGGCTCAGATGTTTATGAGTCGACAGGACTTTTCAGTGTGACTGGGATTTGCAGGCCCTCTTGGGACATCAATTCGTTCAGATCGAGGCGCGTGGCGTAGTGGTAAGTACTAGAGCGGCCTTCTGCAATGAGGACGACATCATTTTTGGTGGTTTGGTATAGATCCTCCTGCAAGACTGACAGAATATGCTTAGACTGACACTTGTTCTACCTCAGGTCGAATATGTGACAGTAAGTATCGCCTCATCTCAAATGCCCGTTACGTCCCTATCGATGCGCTTTAGCCTATAAGGGCGGCAGCTCATTGCGAGGAATCCAATTGCGTGTACTGACCGAGTGCCCCAGACGGATCCTCACTGTCTCTTCAAGGTGTGCACTTCCCACACAGCGCGCCTCGATGACAATTGCTTTCACACTCGTTGTAAGAGGCGGATGCTCTCGGGACCAAGCGAGCTCGACTAAGTCCTATATTCCGTAAGATAGTGGACCTAAAAGCGCGACATGGTGGTAAGAAAGCAAGAACGACTACTGTATGTAATGGGTCAGGCTCCCATAAGGGGAATGCCCCGTTACACTCGTCTTTGTACTGTATCGTACGCGTCTTGATTGTGTGGGTGTCTGAGAGCACAAAACAAGGGTCAACGTGCCTCGGCAATACCCGGATGTTCTTGTCCCGAAACGTCCATCATCAACCGTAGACTGCCACCCTAATGTGGCTTAGTGGTCGCATGGGGCGTTCTACTCTGGTAAACCCTTCTTTTTGTGACTTGACGCGACTCAGATTGTACCGCGTTTTACAGTAGCGAAACGGATTACAGTCTTCTTTCGAACGTGGATTTGCCCAGAACTGGACTTGGGACTGAACACAGGTTAGAGTGGGAGATTTTTTCCCGCAACAGTCATGAAACGACTCTGAACTGCAGACTCCCGCGCCAGTGTGGCTTAATGGTTGCCATGGCCCATAGGGGTGTTCCAAAATAATTCTTTTGTTCTTTTTGATTTGACACGACTTTCTCTCACTGTAGCGCGTCTAGGGAAGCGTGCGAGTACGGATGGCGCTTTTTAGGTCTTCTTGAGCTCGACTTGGATCTGGACAATTGTTTTTCATAGCGAGTCACAGGTATATGATGCATCGGTATGCCTGGAGATCGTAAATCCGTCATGGCTTTTTTGTTTCCTCGGTGTTTTCTAACGACAGCGCTGCCAGATCTCACTCAGCGTCAAACCTGAGCGGTGCTACTCGAGGCGCGTCGCTTAGCGGTTTCGCGTTCCATGCGTTTACTAAGTAGATGAAGCTGCAATTTTTTGTATTGATTTCATGCCTCTCATTGCAGCTTCTTGGGATTACCTCTCCTTCAGCATTTACACTCGAGGCATTGTCGCTTAGCGGTGGCGCGTCGTCCTGAAAGACAAGGGCGTGACACAGATTGTTTTTGAGTACCGATCAGAGGTTCGTCGAACAAATAATCACGCATGTCTTGTCAAGCATCAACAGACCAAGTACGTGTCCTCCCGCAGCCTTCGAGTCCTCGCCTTAAGTAGTACCCCAACAGCGGCTTGATTGAAAGTGGAAGTGCACACCTATGTGTGGGACATGCAGTCGGGAATATCCGGAGGCTCTTGACCAGCAACAGCCACTACTACTCTGAGCTGCAGACTCCCATGCCAGTGTGGCTTAATGGTTGCCATGGGCATGTTTAGACGCACTTTGGGTTGGTCTTTTTGTAATTTGATACGGTTTTCGCTCACAGTGCTGTGTTGAGGGGAAGCAATGAAGCATCTTACCAGGAACAGGTAGTTTGTGTTCGGATGACTCTTTTCTCGTAGAAATGACTCTGAGCTACAGGCTGACACGCCTATGTGCCTCAGTGGTCGCATGAGTGTGTACCGATAAACTTATGAAGACATCATCTTTTTGTGACTTGACAAGGCTTTCGGTCACTGTATCGCGTCTCAGGAAGCGGTCGAGTACCTGGATAGCGTTTTGTAGGTCTTCTCCAGCCGCGGAGTACACCTGGCTAATTGTTTCTCATCGCTAGTGACAGGCGTATGACCCATTCGTACGCCTGAAAATCGATAGGGTTCGTGATAGAGGCTTTTCTTTTTGGTTTTTGCAGTCTTGAACGACGACGTCCAGCTAGCATAGCGATTGCTTTACTTATGCTAGAGCTCACTCAGTGTCAAATCTAAGCTGTCCCACTCAAGGCGCGTCGCTTAGCCGTTCCATCGGTCGGGATCAAACCGTGTTTTTTGGCTTTTATGCCTCTCATTGCAGCTTCTTGTGATTACCTTTCCTTCAGGCTGCCATAGACTCGAGGCGTTGTCGCTTAGTGGTGGTGCGCCGTCTTAGAGAGCAAGACGACGTCAAAACAGATTGTTTTTAGTATGAATCAGAGGTCCGTCGAAAAACCGATCATAAGAGGTTGACAAGGGACTTCACCAGACCACTCAATGACCTACTCCACTCCGCCTCTTCACTCGTTTCTCGATGATCATTAGGTGGCAATGCTAGCATGCTGGTGTAGCCTATCGGATGCATTGGCCCTGGCATCGACGGCGTTGGTCCCAGTGCCCGTTTCACATAATCATTTTGCTTGCCGTCTTCTATGTCGCTGAATCGACAGAACGGCTAGCGAGCCTTGATCAGTCGTGATTCTCAGGCCCTCTCAACTCATTCTAGTCAAGGCGTGTGGCTTAGTGGTTATCACGCCCTTCTAGAAGGATACTTGCATGTCGTTTTTAGTAAGTATAGATACTCATTCAATACAGTACCGGTTTACTGACATCTTTTACATGCTTAAACCGACGACTCTTCTACCTCTCACGGTACTGACCCACGGCGGCGGCGCCACCACGCCTTTCCTTCGAGTCCTCGTCTTCAAGGTGTTGTATCATAGTACCCGCATGGTCTTGTCTGTGAACACGAGCCCAAAGGTCACCATCAATCGACTCTGGACTGCCACGCCGATGTGGCTTAGTGGTTGCATGGGCGTGTCATGACCCACCATGCCAGTTTAGTCTTTTTGAGACTGGAGGCGTTGAACGTTTTTGCATGGATCGTAAGTATCTTGCCTCTGGGAGGTCTTCGTTAACATGGATTTGTCCCAAATTTGTCCGCAGCTGGATGTGGGACTAAGTACAGATTGGTAATTGTTTCTCATCACTAATGACAGGCATATGACCCACTGGTACGCCTGGAAATCAATACAGTTAGCAGTTTCTTTTTTTATTTACTGGAGTCTTGAACGACTACACCGATCTCGGCGCCGAATCTAACTCAGCATCCTCTAAGCTGTCCCACTTGAGGCGCGTCGCTTAGCGGTTTCGCGTTCCGTCCATGCGGTTGAATCTCTTTTAGGCGATTTTTGTAGCGAGTTCATGCCTCTCACTACTACATGGGATCATGGTCTCTCCCCCAGGCTGTACACTCGAGGCGTTGTCGCTTAGTGGTGGCGCGCCATCCTAAAGCGAGACAACATGAAAACAGATTGTTTTTAGTAAAAATCAGAGGCCCGTCGAACATCTGATCATAACGCATTTGACGACTCCGAATTACGAGGGTGACATAAGACTTGGTTTCACGAGACTGCTCAATGGCCTGTTCAACTCCAGCTCTTCTCCTCGTTGGTTGTTCTTTCTCCGCTGATTGATTGGAAGTGGCGATACTCTGGACATCAATTCGTCCTGGTCAAGACGTATAGCTTAATGGCGCCACGTCCTTCTATGATCATTCAACCCCTGTTTTTGGTCTAGCTTCTAGACAAAGTGGATGCATACTGTCCCAAGAGTCTGATTTGAAGAGGAAGCACCGCTCGTGTGTAAAACCAACGGAAAGAATGGAGTGTCGCTGTTCCTTACGCTGTTCGAAGTAAAGCCTGTACGCCAGCGCCAATTAGGCATGAGCATTCTTTCTGGGATAGAATGAGCACGTTGCGCGATGTGAAGAGACGTTTTGCCGAGAACGGCCGAGTCCAGCTCGGCGATCGCCGGTAGTCATGTTTCCTGCATTCCAACCACCATGTGTGTCTATTCTCTCTAGCCTTGAATGGGCTGTTGCGCGCGCACAGGGCAATGCTATCGTCCGCTTCGATTGAGGATCGCTTGAACTTATAAGGGATGTAGACAGCGGGCCGGGCCGCGAAAAACGACACGCCTAGACGTTTTACGGAGGCACGAATGTGGGTAGTATGTTTTGACAAGTAACTCGTCCCCCGTTTCTTTTAATCTTACTGCTTCTTCAGCACCGACCATGCGCGCCTGTCGGGTGTCTGTCCAGGTCCTTTCAGGGCCAAGCATGATGACGCATCGTGGGACCCACATTGCCTTTGTTTTCGAAGCATGTCACTACGGCACCACCACCATCAAAGCAGCCTTCCACAGCTTTTGACGCCTTGACCGAGCGCCACTATGGGACTATACGCAACTTCATATCGTCACAAGGGATTGGGAGGCGGAGGTGGTGGGCTGGGGAACGAGTACGGCGAGTACAAGGCCTTGGAATCGATATCGAACCGTTCCTTGCAAAAAGGCGTCATGGTCAATCCGGCGCGCGTCCTCGGTGGAGCGCCCGTGCGTGCACAGGACCACGACAAGCCTCAGCGCAGCCCAATTCCCCCTGGGGTTGTCGTCCCGCCGCCGCCTCCCGTACACCACGAGCTAGACATGCCGCCGCCGCCTCCCTTACACCACGAGCTGGATATCGCTTCACAGCACTCCCGCTCCCGCCCATCATCACGCATGGAAATGGCGAACACATGGCGTCCGCCCAGCCACCACAGCGCCGACTCGATCCTTCCCGTTCCGATCAGAGGCCCGCCGAGCCACGATGCGTGGAACCCCTACCGCTCGCCTAGTCCAGCGTCCAAGCCCAATGTACCACCCCATGGAGTCCAGTTTGCGTTGCATGACGATGGTCCGGTGCTTCACGACGACTTTGATCAGTGGGGCGCGCCTGATCCCGCCATGTACCACCCACCACCAATACCACCACAAGCGCCATCTGCCGACGGCTCTTCCTCCTTTTCCCGTGGCGGGTCGAGGAAACTCGTGCGGCGCTCGCATACCACTTCCAAAAGAACGTCGATCCCCCAACCACCTCCCCAAATGCGTGCTCCATCCAGAGCAATGTCGCAGACGGACTCGGAATCGATGTCCTCCTCCTCCTTGGTCCCGTCGCTACCGTCGGATTCGCGCCACTATCTCGCGCCTGACGAGGACGGCAACTTTGGGTTTTATAACCCGGAGAAGGACCCGCATGGGCTTCCGCCGGGGACGGGGGTTGTGCTTCTTGGTCGACCTCAGAGCGGGTCGAGGTTTGGGGAGTCGTAAAAGTGGATTGATTCTTTGTACAGAGCATTTTGGACTAAACTGTTACATACATACATATCTACATAAGCATTAGTGTTGTAGTACTCTTTGTTGCGTTGGGTCTCACAGACTGGCGAGTGTTGAACTTTCGGCATCATGTCTTTAATCATCGATTATGATCTCGTGTGGCGTACAAACCCGTACTACTCGCCATGTTGGTACATTGCTCTTTCCTTCGAGGAAGAGATCGTATGGAATCACTCCAAAAATTGCCCAGAGAAAGGATTCCAGTCGGATTTCCGCGCGAAACCTATAAACGACACGCTAGCTTAGGTTTGGCGTTGGGTCGGTGTAGTCGTTCAAGATGCAGTAAATAAAAAGCTATCCTTCAAGCTGATCATTTCCAGGCATACCAATGTGTCATATGCCTGTGACTAGCGACGAGAAACCAGTACTCAGTTCCAAGTCCTCCATGCGAAAACGTTCAATAGCACGCTTCCTTAGACATGCTCCAGCGAGAGAAAAGCCGCGACAAGTCACAAAAAGGGCATTGAAATTTCGAAGCCATCCTATGCGACCAGTGGACCGCTAAGCCACATTGGCGTGACAGCCTGTAGTCCTGAGAGTCATCGGGCATTTCCGAACACAAACTGCCCGCGCAAAAAGTTTCGCTACTGGTAAGACCAAGCGCAGCACAATGAGCGTCAAGTCACCAAAAAGACACTTAGTTCATGAGAGAGTGGTATCAGCACGGGCAGCCGTTAAACTACATCGGCTTCGGTTTTGTGTAAGTTTCATGGCTGATGTTGACAAAGACTCGAGTGTGCGGGTATTTCCTGCCCCCCGCTCAAGCTACCGTGCGATACAAGGCCAAGACGAGGATGCGAGGACGTAAAGTTACTACTAACGTCTTCAATGTTCTCTCGGTGACTAGCACAATTCAACAACCCGTGCTTGATTCTTCAACGACCCAAAGACCAAACACGATCGCTTGAGGGAGGGCAAGCTCAGCATCAATTGTGAATGGTTGAATGACGCCTCTCCTTACATCATTGTGATAGACAACCAAGATACACGACGCGACAAGTATAAAATTCAACTGTCAACATGGCGAGGCTGAGGCCAACAGTGCATCCGCTAGGATACACCGGCGTGCAAGGATTACCACCGGCAGTAGAGAAAGAACAACAAACGAGGGGAAGAGTCGGAGTTGGGAAGGCCTCGGACTCATCAAACGCATTAGGATCAGCCGTTTGACGTACCCCTGATTCGTCCTGAAAAACAATCCGTTTTGCCGCCCCCGGCTTCCAGGACGGCGCGCAGGTGTACAGCCTGAAGGAGAGGTAATGCCCCAGAAGCTGCAATGAGAGGCATGGAGCCAATACAAAAAGTGCCCCAAAATCCGGCTTTATCCAAAGAATGCGAAACCGCTTAGGTTTGAGGCTGAGTGAGATCAGGGGGCGCTTAAGCAATTGCCATGTACAAAGTCGTCAGGGAAGACCTAGGAAACAAAAAAAGCCTCGACAGGTCTATAATTTCCAGGCATACCAATGTGTCATACGCCTGTGACTAGCGACGAAAAACAAGCATCCAGATCCAAGTCCAGCCCGAGGAAGCGATAATAACCCCTCATGTCGCAGTGAGAGGCATAAAATCGTCACAAAAATCGGGGGGAAAAGTGATTTAATACCCAGCACCCCTAAGGGAACACGAAACCGCTAGGAGACGCGCCTCGAGTGGAACCGCTTAGGTTTGACGCTGTGGCACTAATGTAGCCGTCAGGGAAGACCTAGGAAACAAAAAAGCCTCGACAGGTTTACGATTTCGAGGCATCATATGCCTGTAACTAGCGGCGAGAAACCATTGGCCAGGCGTACTCCGCGGCTGTAGAGGACCTAGAAACCGAGTCGCGCGCCGCTACAGTGAGATAAAGTTGTGTCAAGTCACAAAAAGACTTAGCACGATTGTACAGACGCGCCCACGCGACGACTAAGCCACATTGGCGCAGTCCAGAGTAGCTTCATGGCTTTTGCAAGAGAAGAGAGTCATCGGGTATTCCCGAACACATTCCGACTGCCCGTCGATCCAGGTTTTGCCACCAAGCGCACTGCACAGTGCGCGTCAAGTCGCCAAAAAGACAGTCGAAGAGTCGTATCAGCAGACACAACGATTAGATAAGTCACATCGGCATGAGTTGAGAGTCAGTAGTTTCATGGCTGATGTTAACAAAGAGTATTTCCTGCCCCAATTATCAAACGCGCTTCCACCTCCAATCTGTTTCTACAGTCACAGACGTGTCATCAGAATAAGCTCCATGGGAAGTTTACCAATGGCATTCACTGTACGAGATTCATTCGTCGTCTTTGGATTAGACACTCGTTTCCGGGAGCAGAGCTGGATTCACTGTTACTGATGGAACTTAGAGGGCGTTCGGAGGCTGTGGACATGGTGGTGAGGGTACAAGTGAAGCTATTGTTCGACCATATTTCATAGGCCACCCTGCTTGTCGACACCATTGCGATTTTTGGTAAATGATTATGGCCATGCGGAGACAACGGTTCTCGGTTATTGAAGCCAATTGGTTGCATGCCACAAACATGCCTTTGTTCCTTTCATGTTACATGTGACGAGCTAACTTCTTGTCATAGCTTAAACTTGCCGTACTTCTGAGGAGCTATTTCTCAAGAACAAAATTCATGACAAACTAGGATCCGTCATACCTAGCAGTAAGCCGTGTTTTGTCGAGTGCCACCATACGTCCCCACAGCTCCTGTCTTTCCATGAAACCGTCCCTTCACCCCTCTTAGATTCGTTCAGGTTACATAGCCAGCAGTGTTCATCGCCAGTGGGTCTAGAACTGTAAACAACGCTGAACATCAACAGGAGCGTCTGACATTATAAATGACGCTGCACATCGACCTGGATATATGTATGTACATGAAGTTTGTTAGCACACTGAGAGGATATAGCGTCTTAGAGGACTGTTTTATTTATACTCCTCGACAAGAGACATACAAGCTAAGGACGTGGTGCACATAGTATACATGATCCCAGAGTGGCGCATGAAGAATATGTATCCTAAAACATTCTCGGATCACTTTTATCGTAACGGCAGATATACAACTTCATCCCCGACTCGCGCAGGCCTCTCATGCGCTCATTGTGTGGCGGCGTGAAAGACAATATGTTTTCGCATGGCAGGTGTAGCGTCACCGACTCAATGCACGAAAGGCGGGATTGGGAGTGGGCCAGGCTCTCGCTACAACGCAGGTCCAGGATATCGAGAAGCCTATCCACGAACATCCACAAGGCGTCGCGATCATCTGTGTCGCTTGCGTAGGAAACATCCAGAACAAGTACTCGGAGCGAGGGGCATAATGACGCGTTTATCGTCATAAGCGAGATCACAACCTCTTCAATCCTCCACTTGTCCCGAGGCCTTTCGAGGCCAAAAATCGAGAGCTCCTCTAAAGATTCGCAGAGCCGCAATAAGGATACCATGGGGCGTACGAAACGAACGAAAGTACTAGCGGGAAACTCTCCGGTGTCCCTGCTGTGACGGACAGTGAGACTTGTCAACGTGCAGTGCGATCCTCGAATTATGTTCTCAAGGGCGGAAAAGAGTCCGCCCCAAGAATGCTGGGAGATGAGCGTGACACGGTCCAGGCAGGGTAGAATGATATTCCCCAGGATGTCACTATTGTAGCACTCTATGATGAGGTGGCGCAATTGTGGAAGCGTCATGGGTTCTTTTTTGGGTAGTACTGGTGGAGAAGCTACTGGAAATGACGGCAAGGGTTCTCGCTGATTATGCCTCACCTCTCCGTCGCCATCCCAACTGTTTGAAAGTGTCAGCGACAAAAGCTGACTCGTCCTGGAAAGAATGTTTCTTGCGGAATGGAAGGTTGTCGTATACAATCCTAGATGTGCAATCCGCAGCTCGAGGTGAACGATAGCGTCCCAGGGAAGATCAATCGACGGAGATGCTAACCACGGGTATGGAATAATGACGAGACTGCGCACGGTGTTGGGAAAGGAAAGCGCGTCTGGTGCCTGCATATTGTACGCTGGGTTAAAACCAAGCTCCAATGTTTCCACATTGGTCAGGCCTTCTACGAAACTGCGAAGGCCTGGACTGTCGAGAAGCCCTGGATACCTTACGTGAAGGCGGAGGCGCTGAACGCGTTTGGCACCTTGAAGGAGCAAGGGATATAAAGGATGGGTGAAGGAGAAGAAGCAATGGATGTAGATGTCAAGAGAGAGGGGGGAATTATCAGAGTTGCGGAGGTAGGTCTCCAGGGATGGGGCGAGACGTGTCGCCCATGCGAAATCGCAACGAGCGACTGCTTCCTCCATATATACACCAGGAAATATCTTATACGGCACTCTAAAATTGCGCCAAAGACGGCGGAAGGAAGTATCAATCTGACGCATGAGCGACAGACTGCAGTGATGTGATATGGGCTGACACCGATCGATGTGGCGCAGGAAAAGATCTCGCAGAGAATATCGGGAGGTACACGTCGGATAGTTCGGAAGAACTATCGACTGCCCTAACGTGTGGTGCAAGTGCGACCCGTTGAGCCTTCAGATCGACTAGATTTCGTTCTGTCAACCCAATGACTCGGAGCCTCTCCAGGGCACACCGCGTAGGTATCGAAACGCAGCAGATACATTTCAGGCTTCTGCGCATCAGACGGGGCTTCGGTTGAGGCGAAAAGAGGTTCTATATCTGGTGATGGCTGGAGTTTTTGCCAGCCTGAGGATACAAGAACCACAACATCTCGATTGGCACTGGTGACAGCAAGAACTCATAATTATCTAGGAAGACTAACAGATAGTGAGTAGAGCGGAAAACATTGTACGAGAACTGAATTTGACTTGCTGGCTGTTGATGCTCCAGCTCCAAAATGATAAAACGTGGTGATCGTCGAAGTTGCGTTGAAGGCAGACTTGCGCTTTGTCAGGGCTGGTTTGCCGAACTTGGACGAGTCACGTTACTGAACAACTTCTTGTCTTTTGCGCTCATCCTGAAAGGACACTCTGGGACTCGCATCAAACAGATGTACGCTATGTGAGCCAGTAGCGACGAAGGGCGTTTCTACAACACCTTGAATTCTATGTCCTCTTCTTTCGAACATGGCGCAACTTCTCACTGTTTTTGCTGAACGCGTTTTCTCTGCCTGGCGTCCCCAAGGCGAATGTCTCCTTGGCACTTGCTGGTCTCTCCGTTGTAGGTCGACATCCTGCGCTGAAGTATACCTATTAATATTTCGGGAAGACGCCATTCCGGACCTGGACCCCTCAGATAGCACGCACTTGAGTTTAGATCGATACAGTCATTCAGGTCGTCATTCATAAAACCAGACGCTCAGGTCGACGTTCAACACTGCTCTAAGCCCACCGGAGATGGACACTGCTCATTAATGCGAAGGATTTCCGCCATGAGGGGCAAAGGACTCTTTCAAGGAAAGCCTCGCGCCGTGAAGACATATGGCACTCGACAAAACACGATACGAAGATCCATAGTCTGCGGTCATCCTTATTACTCTGAAGAAACGGAAGTCCAAGAAGTCGACTCGAAAGGAACAAAGGCGTGTTTGTCGCGTGAAACCATCTGGTGGCTTCAAGCTCAGAGAGCCGTTGTCTCCGCATGGTTCTGCAAACAATCGCAATGGTGTCGACAAGGAGGTCGGACCGCCTATAAAACGCGCTCGAACAATAGCTTCACTTGCACCATCACCACCATGTCCACAGTCTCCGAACGCCCTCCTTCCATCACGAACGACGACAATAAATCTCCTCGACGGAGCCGGAAGCGCGTGAAAACCAAACATCGCCCGACAACGCAGAAATCTCGTACAGTGAGCGCCTTTGATAAACTGCCCACGGAGCTTATTCTGATGGTACTTCTTCCTTTCTGCCACTGGCCGTCGTTCACTACTGACGTTCAATATAACAGATCCTGTCGTACCTGGCGCCTAAGAGTCTACTCCCTATGATGTCTGTATGTCGAAGATTCTACGACGTTCTGCATAAAGAATCCAGACGCTCCCCGTCAAACTTATGGAAAGCGGGGAGGTTGAATGAGCGCGTTCCTATCCCAGCGCCACCCCCTGATCTCACGGAACCCCAATGGGCGAATTTCTTGTGGACCAATCACTGCCAGGTGGGTTTACTGTTATTCCTCGTAGGCCTCAGTACTTTCAGGCTCAGCGCGATGTAGATCTGCGGTCCCGGTGCGAGCAAGAAACTCGTCATCTTGTTTTCCTTATGGAAACGCGTCTGTGTCAAGTGTCTGTCCGAAAAGTCTGTTCATAATTCTATCGTGTTCCACCTACTGATCATGGCTTTCAGCCTGATATACTGTGGGGCGTCCAAAACCGCGGCGCTGGTCAATAAAGTTCCATTTGCTTCAACGGCATTGCTACCGCTCCTCGTTCCTTCGGGTACGTCTCTCTTTCCCCAACTTTGTTTCACACACGAATGCGGGGGATACAGATAAAGACAAATCCGGAGGGCATCTTCTTTGTGCGGCTTGTCGCTTGGATGGGACTTTCGATTGCAACATCATCGAAGCCACTCGAAAGTATTACTGGATACCCGATATCACGTCCATGCTTAGGACAGTAAGCACAGAGCACCCCGAGGTATTCTTGGGCTGCGCGGGTACTGTTTCTCCTTCTGCGATGAAGGAGTATGAGGTATTTGTCGAACAAAGAACGGCACATATTCAAAGGAGATTGCATGTATGTTGACATTCAAAGCTGTCGTAACTCGTTTCGGGTGGCTAATCACTTTCCAGCACGCATATGAGTGTTGTGGATGGGCGCGCAACATGAATATCCTTGCACACAACCTGGGTACCTTCGGTTATGCCTCCCCTGATCATCCAATTTAAAGCAGTACTTCCATTTGTATTTATGTACCTCCTTCGTAGACGTCTAACTTTCATAACGAGACCTGAATGCCGTCATTAACAACATGCAGAAATGAGAGTCAAATATAAGGAAGACGTCAGGACGTCAGCATTACAATCTCTCGTCATGTTCGGGCAACAAGTATCAACGGCCAACGTGAAAGGAAAACCTCGGATACATTCGACACAGTTAGCATACACACAATAAATATTCGTTTCTGCTTCCGTAGTTACAATCCAGCGGCAGTCAACAACGCGTCAAAGTTGGGCGTTCCAAGACCGGTCGTCTAATCGTGCGTTAGTGATACTCGAGCAGACGCAAGGCAAAGACGGATTCGACATACAGGATCCCATCCAGTTCCCGCCGAAAATCCATTCGTATTGCCTATATCGCCGGTCAGTCCCACAACACACTGTTCAATCCAAGTACAGAAGCGTACACCCAGGATTTGAGCCACTCGTGATATCAAAGAACGCTTGCGGGTTAGCGTAGATGCTAACCAAGCGAATCAGCACCTCTTCCACTTTCGAACAACGAAGAACACCTACAAGGGATTCAAAAACCCAAGCACCGGCTTCCCTGCCGCCACCAGTTGATCATTAATCAAACTAATGATACTCGCAAAAATGGGCGTGCTCGCGCTAGTCCCGCTGACAAGCCCCGCCGAGCCTCGGTAGAAGATCTCCACCCTTTGTCCTTGGGCAGCTATATCCGGGAATCCTCGTCCGCTGGCATTATATCTGCCGCTATACGTCGATCCGAGCGTGGCGAGGTAAGCAGACACGTCTGCGTCCTGGTATGACGGGCGCGCGAAGAAGTTTGAGAAGCCGCCACCGGTGAAGGTAGCAACGACCTCGGTTACGCCGGTGGTAGCGCCTACGGAGGTTTGGTACGGACACCCAGAGGGGAATTCGGCGACAAAGGTTGTGCAGGATTGACTCTGCACTCCGGAAACACCGCCGTCGCCTAGAGGGCTGTAAGGCTAAAGACCGAGTGTTTTGAAGAATACATACCTGAGGCAAAGAGGATCGATACACCTCGAGCGCCGAGGGCCATGTATCCGTTACACATCCGTCTGTTAATCGTTAGAGCGAGGTGTTTGGAAAAGAGGATGATCCATACGTCAACAGAGACGAGGAGAGCTCGGGCTCATTGAAACCGTAACTCGTTGAGATGACCTGAGAGCGATATGAAAACATAATCTTCAATCACCGCTTCTTTACATACCGCTGGAGGCTCGTCTTCTGCAGTCAAGTAATCAAACACATCGATGAATCCGCTGACGCCGTCCGAATTGTTGTCGCCAACAGAGATAAAGACAACCGGTACCCCTGTAGCAACACCAACAGTGTATTGGATGTCCAAATTCTGCAAGAAATTGAGGACAAATGACACAGGCCAAACTCGTTCAACATACCGCTTCGACACCAGCCTGGTTCGTTCCCTGTGGATTCTGTCCTCCATCGAGCGTCTCAAGCGTAAACGTCGTGGACGAATTCATATCAGTCCTCAGCGCCGCTAAAAAGCTTCTCAAATCCGCTTGCTATCCAAAGGAAAAAGAAATTAGCAAAGTGTTTATACGCAGTCAGAATAAACCCGTACATTTGCCCATTCATCAATAAATCCCAAAACGCCAAGTTCCGTGTCCGTCGTCGCTGGGGTGGCGGGGATCGCATACAGAGCCTGTAAACACGCGGGGGTAACAGTCGACGAGCACGAGCTCGGCGCTGGGTTCGCTCTTTCATCCAACTGAGGCTCCCTATTCGCCACAGGCACAGGAATCTCAACGACTGGTTCGCCAGAGATGCGAGCAAACGAGGTAGTCGGGTGCACCAGCTCCACAAACTCGAACATGTCCTCAGGCAGAGAGTACTCCAGCGTGCGTATCACGCGCTCCCCACTCTCGATGTGTACATACTGCGCGAAAGCGGTGTCGAAGAGCGTGTTGGCCTGGGCGACGGGGAGCGTTAGGCTCACCCAGTCGTCGAATGCGCCTGTAGTCTTGTATGCGGACTCGGGGATGTCGTTCTCTGCAAGCCACGCCGAGACGGCTTCCAGTGCTCCCTCTTTAGGCTCGGCGAATGCTTTGACCTAGATAGAAGGGATTGGGCGATTAGTACGGGGTGATCGCATCATCAGTGTAGCAGCCTTACCTCCGCCTTGGAGAGGTACTGTCCGTACGCGGCACTACCGGGCGTGCTGACACTGTATAGAGCCTCCTCGAGCCCACTCATGTCCTTCTGCGCGAGGGCTATGCGAAGAGTAACTGTCTCCTGGGAAAAGTCGGCGCTGGACTTGGTGGTAGCAAACCCGGCGGGGACACCAGAGATCTGTTCATGTACGGCCATGGCGCGGCGCGTAGGACGCGCCCAAGCGGCAGACGAAGCTATCACGAAAGTTATCGCGAGAGAGACCAACTTGGAGCCACCCATGGTGTGTGTGTGTTCTTCATTCGTGGTCTCGTAGTACGCCCATTATAAGTTCAGGCAACTGACGAACTTCGGATATCCACAATCAACGTCGAAGATTCTGATAAACGACGATGAGTACTAGATAAGAGGCAACGCACGCGTTTGACATTCGAGGCGGTTGGTAGGCACATGCCGAATGATGATGTTCTGATCAGAGATAAATGGGAGCCATGCTGCAAGGACTCAGTACACCTAGGAAGTTCAAGAAACTTGCGTGATATGTTCAGAAGATGACTGAGAACGAGTGTTCATCAGAAAAGAACGAAGGCACCGAACACTCAGGTGTTCCCTGCTTTATCATGACGCAGGGGATACATCTTTTCCCATGCAAGTTTCTCAATACAACACGCATGGTCGAGGCCGTGAACTCTTCAATCTAAATGCATGAATGATCGTCAGTAGAGTAGATATGAGAGTATTGATAACGTACCATGCGCCACGACGATTTTCGCTCTCATTGAAAGCATGTGGAAGGCTAAACGCTGTCTACCTGTCTGTTCTGCATAGAATCATCTTGGGGCATTGAGATGCTCTGAAGTGAAGATGTTAATGTAGCGCATTTTTTAACGCTTTCTCACGACGAAAATAACCGTTATGTCTTCCCGTGCTCGTGAAGGCGCCAGCCAAACGTCAAAGCAGCGTGAGAGTTCGGAAAGAGGCGAATTTTGCCGAAAGATGGCCGGTTGAGAGCCTGCGGATCTCTGACTCATCATACTCCCCTGTCTTTCCCCATCATGGACGGTGTAGAGGCGGTCTTATTCGACGTCTTTGGAACAGTTGTTGATTGGCATGGTTCTGTCGTCGAAGAATTGAAGCGGCTACCTATCCCCGATGCCGTTAATCCAGGAGGGGACTCGGATTGGTACAGTGCATTCGCAATTGAATGGAGGAAGGGTTATCTAGAGAACACGTCCGTCCGCCTTCAGTGCCATCCCGTAACAATAGTACTGATGCTAACTATAGGGTGCGGATAGCCACAGGGATGAATGAAGAAGGACCGACAAGCGTTGATGAATTGCACAGACAGGTTTGTGATCATGATCGCATTAACACTTTGTTTGAGTTAAGGAATAACTCTGACTAGATCCTTGACGCAATGCTGTCGTCTCCTCGCTGGTCGCAGATTGGATCCAGCTTAGATGAGGCTCAGAGAGCTGATCTCAACTTGGTGTGGCACCGCCTGCACGGTACGTTCATACCAAAGAAATGATACGTCGTTAATTTTCTCATTGGCCATTCAGGTTGGCCGGATTCTGTCCCAGGTCTCAACGCATTGAAGCGCCATGTCATTATTTGCTCCCTCTCCAATGGAAACGTCCGCTTGCTTGCGGATATGGTACGTAGACTTCGAACTGGATCCTCGTTCAATGCTTACTTGATTTCTCGTTGTAGGCTAAATTCGCTAGCCTTCCATGGGACATCGTATTCTCGGCAGAGATGTTTGCTTCTTACAAGCCGTAAGTGTCCCATCGCTTCCTTCCCCATCGCACATCCCATGACCTTATTGACGCGTTGAACCTAGAAATCCAGCGGTCTATCTCGGAGCAATGCGCCACCTCTCACTCGATGGGCAACCAGAGAAATGTGTGATGGTTGCGGCCCATATCTGGGACCTCGAGGCGGCGGCGAAACTTGGAATGAAGACAGTTTACATCCCACGGCCTGGAGAAGAGAGGCAGCCCGAATCCACGGTCAAGACAAAGGACGAGGGAGGTTTCGTTGATGTTATTGTTCACTCCATATCAGAGTTGGCAGATTTGTTTGCAGCAAAGGCTTAATTATCATGGTCTATCCTTCAAACGATGTCTATGCCCTTGAGCCAACTATTCTTAGGACAAGTTGTCTTCTTCTTTCACACCCATGACGGACCTTCTTCGTGTCAACTGCTTCTTCACGCCCATCGTGTGAACAGACGTCCACTCAGACCAGTTACCACCACAGCTATGGTTGTACTCGACAAGCCTCCAGCGTACAGCGAAACTGCCCGTTCAGAGGAAACGTCGATCTCAGACCTTGAAGCGGAGGATGTGGAAGGAAGAGTGGCTACGTTCCTACACCAGGATCAAGACGACGCCACTAGGCCTGTCGTCGAGAACGTTCTTGGCGTTCTCCGAGGGATGACGCCATCTGCTTTAGAGCAGCTAGTTCACAGACTGCTCGATATAATCAATGATTCCGACTGGCGTCAAAAGATTGTGGACGCCATGAAAGCGCACTTGGCAGCGCAGCCTGTGGCCACTGTGTTCTTCTTGATTGGATGCTTTCTCTTGACGGATGTCCCTGGTTTCCGTGCACTTGGACGCGTTGCCTGTACGTCTACACTCCCATATGAAGGTCCTTCAATTTACTCATCGTTTTTCAGGCGATCTTGGTGCGGACCTATCCAGACGAATCAGCAACGTCTCTGCCGCTGTTTTTAATATCTTGGGCGCCCTCGCCTCCGCCGGTATACTGCAGGATCTGAAAGCTGTTACGGCAGATGGTTTAGGGAGGTGGTTGAGGGGAGATGCTGGTCAGCCCGTCATAGAGTGGATGGCAGGCCAATATGGTAGTCTCGTTGAAGGGTGGGCGCGCGGGACATACAGAACGCCTGCTCCTGACTGATGGGCGGGCATTGGCAATGGAGAACAAACTGGAGAATAAGTAGGAGTACGAGTCGAGTACATAACCGTTCCATTATTCATATAATCACGACTCGTTTACTCTTCCATGTTGGCATCATCTTGCTGCCCTTCTGAGTCCTCCTCCTCCTCCAACGGTGGGTCGAAGTACTCCTCTGGGTTCCTCGCAAGAAGCTTCAACTCTGCCTCGTACAACTCTTGTTTAACCATCTGCAGTTCCTCCAATACCTGCTGGCATTCCTTCTCCCAC
>QLPD01007849.1:0-24196 GCA_003314085.1 Hymenopellis raphanipes | reverse complement strand
GTCTCCGTTGTTTTCGCTTACTTGTCGCTCTATACGCTATCATGAAGGAGACGACGCTTAGAGATATAGCACTCGGCACGGACCCGTACAAGTCGTACGCAGGGTACGCATCGGCATTCGACAAGGGAACACTTGTTCACGTTATCTGCCAGGCGCTTAAGAGCATAAGCCCCGCTTTCTCTGACTTGGAGCCATCGTTCAGCGAAGTCCCACCAGCAACACTTGCCCACGCGCCGCTCAGATCGAACCCCAGTCATCAGCCCAAAGGGAAGGCATGGCGGCAGTCGCGTTTTGTGGGGTTGCCGACCGAAATTCATCAATACATCTACTCTTTCCTCCCCGTCGGCCTGCAAAGCCTCGTCCATCTCGCCGCCACGTGCAAGCGTTTGCGAGAGATATGCACTCCGCTCATCTACATTGACCCATTCCCCTCGCATGCGAGTACTGTGGCGGAGGTACAGAGTGTCAAAGCACGATCCTCCGCACTGGCCATGGTGCTATCGTCCAAACCCCAATTGGCGTCGCATATTCGTCGGCTTCGCGTCTGCGTCGAAGGAAACAGCTCTAGGGGTGACATCACATATTCACCTCTGCAATTGTGTCTGGCGGACTCGATTACACACCTCATAGAACTGCACATGTATGTGCCCTACCCATGCGAGGACTGCAGCGCCAAGTTGAAGGACAACGATTCCTTAGAGGTTACGTGTCATTTTAGAACTATGGATGCCCTAGCGGCTGTTATGCGTCGTTGGCCCAACCTTTCATCTCTTTCGCTGTACAAGCTTGGCGCTGGTCTAAGTCATCTAGATAGGGCATCCACTATCCCGAATCCGATGCCAGCGGCGTCGATCCCGCATCATCTCCAGAAACTCGCTGTAGTAGATGCTGTTGCCGTTCTACCACTTGTACCGTGGGCAGCTCAAAAGGCGTTGATGAATGCATCATCACAAACTCTTCGCCATCTGGTTCTGTATCTCCACCAGACAACGATACCAGGTCTCCCCGTTTTCCCTAGTCTCGAAAGACTCGAGCTTTATACGGGCTTGCCACCGGAAGACATTCGTCTCCTATTACAAAAGTCCTTCTCCTCTATTCGTTTTCTCTCCCTCCGCAGTACACACTCCACCATTATCGCTTTGGACTTGTCTGGTATATTCGATGACCTGCAACACTTATCTGTGGCGTCATCGTTAGTAAGCTTCATATTACCTGCGTCAGTTGTGACGTTCCAGAGGCATGTCTATTTCACGGTCTATCCATCAATTTCCATCAGCGGCTCACCGAGTCATTTGGCGGCTCTGCGTTTTGCCGAGAATTCTGCTTCGAGTTGGATGATGTGTGATCTGTTATCAGAGGAAAATTCAAGCTCTTTGCAGACTGTGCGCTCTCTTGAGCTCGGGGGATACTCACGGGCGGACGAGCTGGTGAGAGTGCCGGTTCTGACTCTCATCCTACCTTTTAAATACATTTCTTCAGCCGGAACTAGGAGAAGCCATCGCCGCATGGCTTCCCCAACTCGAGGTCCTCATTCTCTTCATCAAATCATTCAGCGATCGTCCTAGACGTGAAGACTACCCGATGGATGACGGCCTGGACGACGTCCAGAAGGCGGCGGCTGTTAGCCTTTTCGAGAGCTGCCCCGGATTGAATTCAATTTCGTTTAACGGTATACCAGACATCTGGGATCCTGTTGGCTGTTTCCCCGCCAGAGTATGGACGAGAGATTCCGGGGATGGAGGTGCGCGTATGACAGGAAGGGCTGCTCTGCCTTGGAAAGTAGGTGAAATATGGGCTTGAGTGTGTACTGTTCTCCTTCAGCGAAACGTCTTTTCTCCAATTATCCATTTAGGCACTGGTCTTTGTCGTAGGAGCCAAAAGAAGAATGTATATTAACATTCTTCACTCACAAATAGAACACCAATACTGGTCGAGAATTATACCAAAAAAAGCAGAGAATAGCATGATAACTAACTAGGACGTAGGGGAAATAGTAATAATGGGGGGAGTGAGAGAATCGAGTCCATCCACCAAGTAGATTGTGTAGAAGAACGGAAAAAAACTTGACAGTATTAAAGAAAATGGTCATCACATGAAGGGTATCAAATTTAATCATCATCGTGCGAGACGCCTAAAGAGCCTTTGGTGAGACGATGACAGTCGGACAGGATAACGGATACATACCATTCGCAGCCGTCTCGGCCAAACCAGGTGGATGCTTAGGTTCCACCGCATCTAGTGCTACGTGCGGTCCAGGCGTATCAGCCACGGACAAATCCTCCTTATCCTCCACCTCTTTCTCGTCTTCCTTTTCAACCAGCGGCAACTCCGAGTCGGTTTCCACGACAGGCACAGGCGGTAGTGTCACTGCCGCATCCACTTCTGGCTCAGGTGAAGGTTCGCGTAAAGGCTCAGCATGTGCAACGGGAGCAGTCTCCAAGTCGGGTTCGGCGTCTACAGCAGGCTCGTCGATGGGTGCAACCTCCTCGACCTCCGGGGCGTCGTCGAGAGTTGAAGGCACGACCACAGGTTCCTCAACGGGTACGGCCGGAGCCTCTGCTTCGTCGATGGGTACAACGACGGGCGCCACAGTCTCAGGCTCCTCGACGTGTACAGGAACGTCAGCCTCTACATCTGGTGCTGATGCTTCGTCTGCAGCATCCGCCAGAGTTGTAGACTCCGCAGCTACAGGCTCTTCGACGGGAGCAGGAACATCAGACTCTACAACAGGAGCCTCGTCCTGGGCCGTAGCAACATCCGGGGAGTCGTCAGTGGTTATGGGCTCCTCAACAAGGGCAGGAACGACAGCCTCTTCAATGGATGCTGGCGTCTCGGCTGGCTCCTCAATAGGAGCAACGACCTCCACAGCCGCGGCCTCGATGGGCGCTGGTGTGTCCTCGGAAATTGTAGTGGCGTCCTTGGCTGGCGCAGAAGTATCAGCAGCCTTCTCGTCCTCGACATGAGTTGGTTCTTCAACAGACGCTGGGAGGTCTTCCTCTATAGGTGCAGCTTCTTCGACTTCGTCGAGAACAGCTGGAGCAGGAGCGACCTCCTCAACTTCATCGAGAACAGCCGGCACAGGAGCAACCTCTTCGGCTTCATCGACAACAGCAGGTGTAGGAGCGCACTCTTCGACAGGTGGCGCGGCTTCAATGACGTCCTCTGCTTCAGCGACGGGCGCAGGAACAGGAGCAACCTCTTCGGCTTCATCGACAACAGCAGGTGTAGGAGCGCGCTCTTCGACAGGTGGCGCGGCTTCCATGACGTTCTCTGCTTCGACGACGGGCGCAGTAACCTCTTCCTCAGCCTCATCTGCCGCCTCGACAAGCTCTTCAACCGGCGCTGGGGACTCCTCGACTGGTTCAGGAACCTCAGCCGCAGGTTCTTCAGCAACGGGCGTCGGGACGTCTTCAACGGGCTCTTCGTGGACTGGCGGGACGTCGACGACCTCATCTACAGCTTCGGGGGCTGCAGCGACCTCCTCGACTGGCTCTTCCGTTATCTCAGCGGAATCTGAAGGTGCTATGGGCTCGGACACCCTATCAGCCTCCTCTACAAGTGGTGCTTCGACCTCGGGCGCTGGAGAATTATCTTCTTCAGCTAAAGGACGTTGAATACAAGAAAGTATAATGCAATTGTACAACATACCTGGAACAGCGGACGTTTCGTCCTCGACAACCTCAGGACCTGAAGGTTCCCCTAAACATAACAAGCGTCAACTGTCAATGCTGTTTTCGATGATAGAAAAGAACATACTGGCACTTTCTCCACCGAGAGGGAATTCAGCTACACATTCAAGCTGATGAGACTAGTCATAATACAAGACGTAGAAAAATGTACCTTGGGGAGCTGGGCTTTCTTCAATCACTGGAGATTCAGCTAAATCACAACATCAGATGGCAGAACTCCGCCATTTATAAACGGGAACATACCACGCTTGTCCGTAGTATCCTCCTCCTTCAGTAGCTCAGCTAAACACAAAACACATCAGAATTTCAACCGGATCACACATGTAGAAACATACCTTGAGGCTCCTCAGTAACAGTGACCTCAACGGTGAGTTCAGCCGGAGCTTCTACCAAAACCGTTAAAACAAATCCAAGTCCGACGAGGGACCGAAGGACATACCAAGACTCTCTTCCACAGCCGATTCAGGAATAATCACATCCTCGACCTCACTGACGACGGGAATTTCCTCGGCCTCAGCCGGTGGCGATACAACTTCTTCCTCCTCCTCAGCGACCAAAGGAACCGCCTCGTCTCCAACTGATTCCTGAGCGGGAGCGGCCTCCTCGACTGCGACGGTTTCTGGCGCGGCGGGAACAACCTCCTCGACGTCCGGAACAGCAACAACCGGTTCCTGAACAGCCACTTCGACCGCAGCTGCGGCTTCGGGCTCAACAATGGAAGCTTCTTCCTCTGCTGCCGGAACGACGGTGCCTGCGACTTCAACCGGGGTCTCTTCAACAACTGGAGCCTCTTCGACAACTGGCGGCTCCTCAACAACTGGCGCTTCCTCAACAACTGGCACCTCCTCGACAACTGGCGTCTCCTCAACAACTGGAGCCTCTTCAACAACAGGCACCTCCTCAACAACCGGCACCTCCTCGACAACCGGAGCCTCCTCAACGACGGGCGGAACAGTCACTTCTGCAGCGACAGGTGCAGTCTCCACCTCAACCACGGGCGCTGGAGCGGGAGTAGGCGCAGGAGCAGGAACATCATCAACGGGCGCCGGAACCATCACAGGCGCTTCGACAACAGGTTCCTCCACCGCAGGCTCGGGTATCGCAATCTCCACCGCAGGCTCGGGTATAACGCTCTCCACGATAGGTTCAGGTTCGGGGATGACAGGCGCGGGGGTAGTCTCCTTCAAGGCGGGCACTGGCTCCTCAACAACAGGCGGAGGAACAGTCGCCGCAACCACAGGAACATACGCCGGTTCTTCCACTATGGGGCCAGGCTTATCCCCCGCTTCAGCACTAGTCGCAGCAACGACAGCAGCAGCACCCGCTACACCAGCAACAGCCCCCACCGCCGCCGCCGCCTTCTTCCCACTCTCCTCCCTCGTCTCCTCAGCCTCCTCCAAAACCGGCGGAGGCACGCTCTTCCGCTTATCCTTATCCTTCTTCCCCCCCTCCTTCTTCACCGGACTAGCAGGCACATCCACACTCTCCCTAACCTCCCGTCCTCTCTCATCCACACCCTCGCCCATCTCACTCGCCCTCACATTGACATTGCTCGTCGACCCCCTCCTCCCCCCAGTCCAAAAACTAAACCTCTTCTTGCTCGACGAATTCGACATACTCTTCACCGAGGGCCTCGGAGACGTCGGGCGCGCGCGCTTTTCTGTCGTCGCGCTCGTAGCACTCTCCGACGTAGCAGTAGCAGGCAGCGGCGCAGGCCGACTAAACGTCTCCTCAATAACCACCCACTCCACCTTCTTGCCCCCCTCCAGCACCGCCTCCTGCTCGAGCGAATGCTTAAGCTTGCCCACCGCAAACGCAGGCCACCCCTTCGCCACCGGATCAACAAGCGCGTCATTCCAAAAGTCAATAAACGCCTCGTCCACCTCGATCTGCGTCAGATCCGTAATCTTCGACGACTTCTTCTCCTCGGCGGGCGGCGGCGGGGATGGCGAAGACGTGGGAACAATGATAGGCGGTAAAGCATCCAAACTCTTCCTCGATGGGCCGCTCTTGCCCTTCTTGCTCGGCTTCCGCGGCAGCTGGGGAGTCGTCTTTTCAAGATCTGAGTCCATCAGCGTCTTGGCAAGTTGCGAGCCCAGCGGCGTCGTCTCCAAGAATCCACTGGTCGAGAACTGCGTCCAATCAATCCCAATTGTATTCGGGCTTCCATTTGAGGGGGCAGGTACAGATGGCGGAAGCGATGTCTCTGTCTCCTGGCGAGAAATAGGCACAGACTTTTCTGGAAGAACGAGCGTCAAGGAAGGCGTGGTACTAGTAGCGCTAGTGACCTCGGACGTGCCAAGTGAAAGGAACCTAATAGTCTCGTCGGAGAACACGCGGCTGGCGGGGTTAGAGAGGACATCATCGGACGAGCCCTGAGCGGCAGACTTGATCTTGGCCCAAAGTGACGCTAAACTCGACTCTGACGCGTCATCCGCCAACAACGCGTCCGATATTAAATGTAGAGGGTGCTTTGTCACAATAGACTTGGAAGACGGTACCTCAGTGTCCAAGCGGACATACAGGGCCGTATACTGGCGCGTCGAGAAGCGTGGACGTGGAAGGAGTCCATCCGTGGGGTTCTGACCATAAGGATAGTTCTTGACTAGCTCCGCCAGGCGCTTTGGTATTGGATGGGCAAGCGATTCCTGTCTAAACAAAATATCAAAAAAGATGAACGAAATGGAAATGAATGCGGCAAACCTTATACTTGACAGGAATAAGTGCTCCATCTTACGGCCAGCCTGTTCCCATCGATCGTAAAAGACGGGCCAAGTGTCCGTTTCCTCTGCGCGTTTAGCTTCGAGGAGCCATAGACCGAGAAGCTTAGATATTTTGCTCCCAGATATACTGTTAGCCTCTGCGTGTGCAGCAAGCGAGCTGAATAGATCTATCGCAGCTGTAAGAAGCTCAACGTGCGTGGATGGAAGTAAAGGAACAAGGAGCTGAGAAAAGGCATTTGGTGGATATCCCGCACTCTGCTCTGCAGCAAAGAAAGTTTGATACCACGACGGATCCAAAGGATCGAATTGGAGATGGCGCATGCCCCAACGAAGTACGGCTGCGACATCGTGGGGAGAACGCGTGGATACGATTTCAGAATCGAATTGAGGGAGCGTGGATGAGGCTGTGGGAGCCAAGGACTGGATGAAGAGCGATATGAGGCGTCGCTGGACGAGTGGGTCGGCAGAGTACCAGTGTGGGTGCATGATCCCGGGCGTTTCAAGACCTGTCAATAAAAATATGTATGAGCTACAAAGATGAATAACGAGCACATACCTCTTGCGACGATGGCCTGCGAGCATGCCCTGACCAAAACGAGCGTCTCGCTCGGAGTCAGTCTCCGCTCGCCAATCGCCTGGTCGTCGAGGATGATCTGGCCATCAAACACGGATGCAAGAGGTCGCTCGACTTTTCCTGAACCAAGGGCGAGGTTGAGCGTCAGATGCGGTGGCGGTTCATAGCTGCGCGTTTGTTCTGGCGCCGTCGTCGTCGTCAATTTGACTCTCTGTAAAAATCCGGCATTGCTCCCGCTCCCCTTTACTGGTCCCTGTGCTAGCTGCTGCTTCTCCGCAGACTCGGACACCGTCGGTGACACGGCCTCAAACTTTCCTTCGAGAAGAGACGCTGCAGACGTGCGGCTTCCCGGCGAGAGCTCCTTGTCGTCCTGCTTTTTACGTCCAAACACCTTGGACAAGAAGGACGGCATCCTGGCGGGGTCCCTGCGCTTTAGCCGATATTAATGATTAACCGGGCTGCCAAATCAAAGGGAGACGGGAGGTATTCGCTAGGGTTTTAGTAGCTACACATCAACGATGTGGTCGCCCTCTACAAATGTCGAATCATGTATACCGTGACCACGTGTGTACCGCGTGGAGGACCCTGTCTGAGGCTGTCTCCTCCCGCGATGGGTTCGGTGGTCTCCATCTCATGCGACATCTTCGCTTCAGCTCAAAGGTCTCCCAACAGTGATCAAGTTGTCTATGTCATCTCTGAGCCTATATGCTACGACCGCAGGTTTCAAACTAGTAGAAAACTCGACTCTAAAACTCTGGATATTAATCATGATCTCTGAGGCGCACCTCTTCGTCTTCGAAAATCTAATCTTCTTCATCACTTGATTCTGACGTACTCGTCGTAAGTAACGAGAGTCTACTGATTCAAGAAGAGGCTCATCCGGCATCCCAAAAAGCCTTTCAATAATCCACATTCTCCACACCTCTTTGAATTCCGTGTCTAGGTATATCAAGAAGCATAATCTACCGTTCCGTTCTGGAATTAATGAAAACACTCACGTCCCAAGGTACGCGCCCAGTTCTATATCAAACCATCCATCCAAGGATTCACCAGGAAGATCACGACAACGATCGAATGGTAGCTCTCGTCCACGATCCTCTAGTGCCTTAGGAGATCATCGAGCCCATCTATCACATAGATCCACTTGTAAACCTTCTTATGATCGAAATAATGGCTTGCAAACAAAGGAAGACGTATCGTATACCAGAAACATTTCAAAGACAGCGCACAATACCCCTCCAGTCTAAAAGCTATCTCTCCTTGGAACCATCCACACATTTCTGACATCAAAGACCATACCTCTGGCGTCCACGTCAGCAACTGTGGCACTATGGGATCAAGTGCCGCCATCTCCACGAGTACCGTTATAATCGCCTCCAGGACTAGCTCCGGCCAAAAGACGGGGACGCAGTTTGGAGTGACATTCATCGCTGCCTACTTCTCCTTGCTTGTAGCCGTACACGGCGTTACATCACTACACTTTCTACACAACGCCACGCGGACTTGTCACAATCAGCGACCGCGTGAACAACCTTCTCGGGAAGGCTACGATACCACTGGTCGCACAACGCCGGAATTTGGGGTACGACATGTTGGAAATGTCCTTTTGTGACTTGGGCAGATTCAAGACAGCGTGAACGAGAGGAAACTTGCAAAAGTCCCGTAGATTGGGGAAGGGAGGATCATTCTTCAAGTCGCGACAGTGACAGCGACCTGCTTCCGCTTACTGTATGTTCCCGCACGCGCTCGTTTTATTTGAGCTCTATCATCTGAGCACGAATCACTTACGAACCTACATAGGATCCCATAATTAGAAGAAGTTTTCGTTATACGAAGAGAAAACTCGCCTCGCCGAGCGATACCCTTCACACAAGGAAGAAGCTATCCTCTCTGAAATCGTCAAGTCCTTCTGGAACGAGCTTCTCATAGATCCTAGGTCCTTTTGGTGAATGGACAAAGTGGAATGCAAAATGCAAACCACTTACTCATCTCGCCTGACCACTATGAGATTGTCTAGTTCCAGCTCACGCGCCGCGTATACCACTTGTTGCCGAATTCAGTATTCCGTGTATTCTTTTAATATTGTGTCCCAAGATCCAAGCAATGGGAACAAACCTTAAACACGTCTTTAACGAAGACCCTGCGTTCTTGAGAGAAACGTGCAAGGCTTTCCGTTTCCTGGTCGCATATACTGCTTAAGGTTCTCAAAGCTGCATCGCGAAGCGTAAGTGTCAAGGCCCCATGGGCCACAATGCTGACAAAATCGCGAGGAATAAGAGCGAACATCAACTTAATAAAAGGAATGTGACATTTCAATATCATAGAACGTACAGTATATCTAGAGGAAAACAATCGGGCCTACTGAGAATCGCTGTAGGTATAGACTAAGGTAATATATCATCATACGAACCAGAATCATCATCCTCATCAGCATGATACTGTGGGTAGCCAAGTGGAAACTCATCGTCATGAATCGTATCATCGGTATCCTCCGCCAACCCAACCCTCGACCTCAAGGCATCCTCGTCAATGTCCTCTTCGTCTGAATCCTCAGGATTATAGACAGGCGGACAGTATTTGGGCACTGCCGCTAGACTGCTCGCTTCGTCGGGTGTCATGGCATACTCCTTTTTGCCGTCGACTACTGCAGGCACCAATTCCTCTTGGTCTTGTTTATCCTCTTCCTTGCGTTTCCCATCAGCACGGGTAGGCCCGGCAAGAGGGTTCTGCGCGTCGAGCTTGCTGACGGCCTCTCGCGAAACCGAGCACAAGGGAGAGGGAGCAACCGGAGCCAAAGTAGTAGCATCCTCGTGGAAACGGGACGTCTTGGTCGGCGCATTGGCGGAAGAAGAGGATCCCAATGGGCCCGGACCCGAGACGCGATTGGACTGTCGCGTTCCTTGTTTGGGTGAGCCTTGGAACGGCGACGACTCGGTACGGCGCGTGGTCCTCACGTTGTTGTTCTCCTTGTCGGACATGCTGAGTGGAATGTCAGTGGCGAGAGGTGTGGACAAGAAAATACTAACGTGTAACTTGGGATTGTAGTGAAATTTGGTGTTATAGACTGCTCCAGGCAGGCGAATATGAGGGCGATAAGTAGATGAGATTTGGAAGGTGGAAGGCGGCGCTTTATACAAGACGATGAAAGACTTTGGATTTGATATGGCATGTCTGCTGAGATGAAAGGAAGAAGAAAACACAAAGATTACCGCTATCATTTCCAGCACAAAGAAATCATCGTTTCTGAAATCCGTTCATTGTAGTGGTATTACACAACACCCGATGCCGCTGGTCTAACGCCCTCTTCGTCCCTTCCTACGCATCGTTAGGACCTTTATCTAAACCAGCAAGAGATAAAGGACAGCCCACCTTCATAGAACTTTTGCAAAAAGGTCTTTCGCGGTGTCTGTACAGGCCGCGAAAGCATGTCCATGACGTGGTCAGGCAGCTTCCATACGTTGAGACACTCCTGGTATTCCTGTCGGCTTTTGAGGAGGAGCACGTCGACAGCGCGGGTATCCGTAACGTGTCGGTTGTGTTCAAACTGTTGGCGGATGGCATGCCGCACGTAGGCGGGCGAGACGCTAAGACCGTAGACGCCTACGATGGAGGGAGCCTATACGGACTTTATTCGAAATTGAACAGACCGTTGTTGGGTGGGGAACGCACTGCACGATACCACTCGCGGTAGAGCTGGATGACCCGCTGGCGCTGCTCAGCGGGGCTCTTAGATATTGTTGCAGGGCGGGCGAGGCGCGCTGGTATGGTATAGGCGGTCGCGGCCATTGTCGTTGTCGGCGATGACGGCGGGAAGGAGGAATCAAAGTCCGCCGCTGTGATTGGACGGGAGTGGAACCCTAACCCTAAGTCATTTCTCGTCCGCTTCATGGTGTCATTTCATCGCCCAGCTGTCGTTTAAGAGCGCATATATGGTTTCCTGATGTCTTTAGTTGCTTCATAGATGATTGAATTCTATGAGCCCCCAACTTCGGACATGACGAGAAAACAACGAGAATTGACTTTTACAGGCGGCTTCGTTCTCTGATTCATTCCACAGTAAAATCATTAGGTTTGATTTGGCATATCTCCAGAACTCACCCGTTGTACCCAGTGACAGTCAGTCTACGTAGTACCTCAACATCTTTCAACTGCATTGGGAGGGTTGAGTCCTGCAGTATCCCAACTGTATCAATGGCAATCAACCCTTCCCAATAGAAAGTTCATTCATGTGAAAAGATGATGATTATTGCTAGTTGAGGAGTCTCTATCGGCTGATGGTCAACAAGACGCGCTTGCGAGTTTCGCGCTGGTTTCGCGTCAAGACGTGACCGGCGGTAGAGTTCCCCATTTGGTTGCACAGCACAAACTGGCCGGGCTGATTGGACACGGCCGCCCAGGGCCGGCGTGCAATCTATCTTCATCTCTCCCATCTTGCTTTTCTTCTACAACATCCACCATGGTCCGCGGAACAGGTCAGATCTATTCATCTATGTCAACGCCGTTTCTGACGACGAGCAGGCAAATACAAGCAGAAACGAGGCGGCGGGCGCAACTTTAGGTGCGAATCGTGTAGTGCTGTGGTGTCGAAATTGTGGCTCACCATGTCCACAGCAAAGACATGGTCTTGGACGAAAACGGCACTGCTGTATCTGCTGCACGGAGACGGTGCGTCTCCACGTCGTTGTATGGCATTCATATCTGATCTGGTTGGTTGCAGTGCGGAAAACGAGGAAAATTCCGACGACGACGATGAGGAAGAAGAAGAGGAGGAGGAGGAATCTGAAGAAGAAGAGGAAGAAGATAAAGGCGAAGACAAGCCAGAGCTCACAAGAACTGAGCGAAGGGAACTCAAGAAGAAACAGGCCGCTGAAAAGCAAAAGGCTAAAGCCCTCGACGAGGAGGAAGAGGACGAGGATCTCATAAACCCGAATCACATCCAGAAGAAACTGAACATTTCCGACTTGGGTGCACCGCGAGAGCTATCGAGACGCGAGAGGTATGTAACTATTTCTTGATCGTGTTGCTACGACTCAACAAATTTCTAGGGAAGCCAAGGAGAAGAAGGAAGCCCAGGATCGGTACTGGAAGGTGTGCATCGCTTTTACTGTACAGTTTTCGGTCATTGAGCTTGTTCAGATGCACGTCGCCGGCAAGACCGACCAGGCCAAAGCCGATCTTGGGCGTCTGGCAAAGATCAGAGCCGAGCGTGAGGCTGCCCAGGCCAAACGCAAAGCCGAGGCAGAAGGTGTGTCATCTTCTGGTGCTCAGTTCAACTCTTAACTTCGTCCTGTAGCTAAAGCCGCCGAATTGGCAGCCAAGCAGAAGGCGGCGGCGGCTGGTCGGAGGTAAAGGCAAGCTTTTTTCTTTCTCGAGTCACTTCGCTTTGTTGACATGCAATGATTAGTTGTTTTAACAGTGTATTTGTTGTATTGTACACCGATACCTCGAAGTGTATTCCATCTACCCGAATTTGGTTTGATATTGATTTCCAAAATTACTGTGCAGTGTGAAGTTGTCTGTACCCCGTTCTATTGGACGCGCCGCAGGAACGAACGAACTGAAAAATACACGGAACGGACGAATAGCGTCACTCATTCGGCTTTGGACAACTGCCAATCCATGCAACGTTAACTTTGGGCAACCGTAGTCGCCCATGCGCACCGGCTAAAAAGAGCGAACAGGACGGATCATATTCGTCGCCCCAAGTATCCTTTTTACGGGCAAATTTGTACCATCCACTTCATATGCACTGGCCAGTATAGCTGTATTTCAGGCCTATAACCAGTTTGTGAGTGTATCATTCCAGTGTTGCTTGTTGCCTGACCTCACTTTCTTCGTCCACGTAGGTCTTGCTTTCCTTAGGGAATGCCATCTTCCTTGGTCGACTTACGCGCCAACCTATCATTGCCTTTGGGCCTACCACCGACCTAGGGCACTTTTCCTATCATTACCTTGAACTTCGGCATTATCATTGCGTCTGTGCGACCTATCAGAGTGCTAACAAGCATCCTCAGTACATGGTTCATTCCATGGCGCTCAAGTAGGTGCTATCACAGAGTATCATCTCTACCAATGCCATTAATGCTCACTCTAGCGTTCATTCATTTACCATTTCTGCATGCGTTCTTACTCGGCAACTGGATCTCAAATTCCGACCATGTCGGCGCCAAGCAACCCACTCTATTAGCAATGTCTCTCTACAGCGGGTTTCGTATGCGTTCTGCACACATCGGCCAGACGAACGCGCGTTCCGGCAATCAAACCACGCGTGCCACTCATTTAAATACCGGTCTCACAAGCCACCAATGCATCAACTCACGAACCATGTCTCCCTCCATTTCATCCATCCGCGCGTCGAACAAGTCCCTCCTCTCCGCGCTCAACACGCCCACGGCCGTCTTTGTCGGCGGCACATCCGGCATCGGCCGCGGCATGGCCGAGGCCTTTGCCAAGCACACCGACGGCGCGGCGAACATCATCATCGTGGGGCGCAATGAGAGCGCCGCGCAAAAGATCATCGCGTCCTTTCCTAAACCACCCGACGACGACAAGCGTGTCGTGCACGAGTTTGTCAGGTGCGATGCGACGAGTATGAAGGAGATTGGTGATGCGGCGGAGGCGATTCGCAGTAAGGTGCCCAAGGTGGATTATTTGGTGTTGTCGCCGGGGTATAGTGCGCTTGAGGGGCGGGTGGAGACGGAGGAGGGAATCGATAGGAAGATGGCGGTGAATTATTATGGAAGGTGGAAGTTTGTGAATGATTTGGTGCCGGTGTTTAATAAGGAGACGGGGGCAAAGGTGTTGTCTGTCCTTGGGGCGGGCGTGGGCGCGGAGATTGACGTGGGGGATTTGGCGATGAAGAAGAATTATTCTGTGGCCAAGGTCGGCGTTGTGACGCCGACGTATAACGATTTGATGAATGAGGTATATATGTTTATTCCCTTCTTGTGTTACTGGGTACTGATAGTCCGGTTTCTACAGAGCTTCGCTGCGCTACATCCGAAACACTCTTTCGTGCAGTCAACGCCAGGAATCGTGCGCACGAACTACTTGAACTCCTCACCAACGCCGATCGTCCGCTGGACGGGGCCGCTCCTGATAGGACTCGTCTACCCATGGACAATAAGCCCTGCCGACTCGGGCGAGTACATGTGGCATGGTCTGCTGTCTGCGAAGCCGGGGTCAGCCCGAATCGGCGCGAAAGGGCAGGACATTGGGATGAACAGGTATTTCGGGAACGCCGAGCAGAGGGCAGCGCTTTGGGATCATACTGTAAAGACGATTCCGGGTGTCACGGTTAACTGAACTGAGATGAAAGATGTATTTTATGTTCGCTTGTATGTACTGTACTGTTTAATGATACCCTAATGCGTTTGAACTTTCTCTGGAGGCCAAGTCTGCGTCATAAAATTGCCGCCTTGCCGCCCGGTCGGACATGTCTTGAAGCAAAATCCGACGACGACGTCATTATACGAATTCGTCATATAAGACCATCGCAAGTTCGTCCAGCTGACTGCCAGTGCCACCCTTCCTTTCTCCTGTTTTACTGCCGCCATGACCACTTCCAACGGTTCGCTCTTGCTTTGCGACGCGTTTTATATAAACTAATATCATTTCTCTAGACGATGCCAAATTCCCTGGCCTTCATTCGTCGGGCTTACCCCCGTCGCCAACCATCGAGAATCCTGGAGGGGTAAGTCTGCCTGTTGTCTGTGGATCTCATCCCTTCTCACACGCATCAACTACTAGGTTTACCCAAAATTTGACCCTTGTCTGCTTTCCATTCGCTCACGCTATGCTTAAATACTAACGGTTTTCTAGCACCCCCACCTGCACCACCCCTATTGTCGCATCAGAACTCGGGAGCGTTCATCGCGAACCCGTTCCTTATGAATGAAGCCTTTGGCAAACTGGATCACGCTTTGGGCGAGGTAATCACTATTCTGGAGAACGAAGAGGGGGGATCAGAGAGCCGCCTGTTGCGACAGTTCCTAGGCTGGAGAGATCAGTTGGACACTATACGCACGGGGAAACGGACGCCTTCTCGATCCCCAGCTCGCCACACGCCTGAGCGCGAAGGGGGTTTGTTCGTGGATTAGCTGCTCAGAGGCGTGTTTTTCGTCTCTGAAAATGTTCCATTGCGCAATGTAACCTCAAATAATGTACAATCATATTTCAATCTCTCATCCTGAACATGGAAACAGAACTACCGCAAAAGATTCCAAACCGCTTCGTAAGAGGCTGCAGTCGCAAGGGCCGGTATGTCTCGTCCTCCTCTTCTGCCGAGTGATTGCCATCTTCAGGATCCTCCCTGCTTTTGTTCGATTCGGTGACGCAGAACTGCCGAGTGATCTCGGGAGGGAAGACCATTGGTGGGCCGCTAGGCTTTCTCCGCGATGTCGGAATTTTGGCAGGCGCTGTAGATCGACAAGCATCAGTTTGGCGCAAAGGTATGGGGCAGCCATAGCACTTACGAGGCATTAAATGAGCGTCGTTCTCGGGCTCTCCTTGGGTAGCCGAGTACGGCTTAGTGCTGCCACACCGAATGCGCCTAACCTTGTTCACCCCAGCCAGTCGTCCTTCGTCCAACGAACGCGGCCGGTAGGCAAGTGGGAGAGTGAGACGCGCTACGCGGTCTAGAATGGATAGTGATGTCCAGTGAATTTTAGTGGACCCTGTTGAGAGCAAAAACCCATACCTTGAGATGAAAACGGAAACGAGCCTCTCCTGGCCCTCAGAGCGTGCAGGAGATTGAAATAGGCTGCTTTCCAGTCGCGGAGCTCGTATTTGCAGAAGGAGGCCGGGTTAATCTGGATGTTCAAGCGCAAAAGTGTGTCTCGTGAGATCTGGAGATGGAGCGCGCGTCAGCTTCAGCAGGCAAGTTTGGGAGACAAGCGAGAGAGAGCAGAGCAGCTTGAAGCCTTAGAAATCGGTCCCTTACCTCAACGAGCTTCAAAATCTGTTTGTGGGGAAACGGTTCTGTTCAGCTCTTTGGTCGCGTGTCCGCAAGGCGAAAACTTACCGTATCAGCATTTTCATGTATAAGCCACGAGAAAGACATCACAAAGCTACGAAGTCGCTCTGAAGCCTCAAGATATTCAGCGCCAAACGACGTTAACCCTCGAACGACTTCTCCCGTCTCCAAGATAGTCTCGCTAAAAAATAAAATAGGCGTGGCGTCAAAATCAGACATGCTTATGCAGCGGATGGTTTTGGTGAGAATCTGGTGGGTCAAGAGCGTGGTTGTGAAAGAGTAAGGAGTTACAGCGCAAGTGATGGTTTTGGGGCAAGGAGAAACGATTGCAGTGAATGGGCACTGGGTTCGGAAATTTCCGAAAGTCAGAATGGTTCTTAAATTGCATGACTACTTCTACAGCGGTGCTTATTGTTTATCCACAGCAATCTTGCGCTTAGTTTTATACTCAAGGCGGGTCAGGATGCATTCCGCCTCATTCTGAAAGCTGTCGCAGCGAAGACGGGCGAATAGAGATGAAGGTGGGAATCGGCTGCGCGGCTGCGAGATGGGTTTGCCGAGAAGCCGACTGGGCCCCTGTGATTTTCGCCACCGTGGACGCTGCTGTGTCCGTCCACACAGCAGGGACAATGGACCTTTGTTCACGCCAATCACGACGTGCTTTCGTGTCCACAGCACACGGGACGCACCAATTTCTCCGCTCTAAACCCGCCAGCCAGGTCAATCGCTCCTCATTAAGCTATTCGTGGCAGGGCTTGAAGTGAGCTCAATCGTCGAACGCGAGGCCTTTAATGTGATATTTTCTGCTCAGCGTACTCAAGTCTTTTAATTTCAGGCGCATTCTTGATTTTTTCGCCTACCGATCCGGACGCACCGACGGGCCACTGGTCTGGACAGGTCATGCTACAGAGGCAACTTCTAGTTCTTCCGCAGACGTCTTGAGAGCACGAGATGCTTGATCTAGCTAACTATAGCAAGTCTTACTCTGTTGAGGCGCGGTTGGCTTTGCATGGGCCTTCCTTCTCAAACAGAACGTCTGCACTTTCGACGCCAAGCCACGCGTTAGAGGACCACCTCCGTCGTCTTTCTCAAGACGATCTAGCCTACTGTCACCACTACACTACTCTGAGACTGATTGACACCTTGTATTTATTAGTCGAGCTACTTCGATTACGACCATCATTTGCGCCACATGGTGCTCTGGCTCTCTTGGGAAGATGGAAGATCAAGCCTTTCTCTCTGCCTAATTGCCGAAATCTACACTCTACTTCAGGAAATCCTCGTCGCCCCGCAATGTAGATTGAAGAGAGTATAATGCGGCTCACGACACTTAGGCTCAGGCTCAACCTCGTCGAATGAATGCCTAAGTTATTTTCGTGTTCAGCTCCATCTCACATGGAGGTGAGCTTTGAATATCTGCGTTCTTACAGGGCAGGTTCCCCTTCAACCTATACATATGCTATTTTGGCCTCAAAGACAACTTGAAGTGTTAAGAGGATATTTATAGCCTTCTGACCAGCTCGAAACTATATATTCCATCCAGTAAATAACATCAACAATCGTCACAAAGTCAAGTCAAAAGATATATTGTTCACAACTCAAGTTGATAGAGTCTTAGAGATACCAAAGTCACTCTGATAATAATGCGAGGCCAGCTGATCACTGGTAAGCTGCAATCGCAGTGGTGAATGCGTCTCCAATGGTAGACTTGATCGTATTGGCTTCGTCGACAAGGTCAGCCTGCATTCCAAAAAACATCAGTGTCAACTCTGAAGTCGAAAACGCATTAACGTACAGGAGACTTCGCGATCAGAGCATCAGCGAAAGCAGCAGTTCCGGTATTCAGATTCTGCAGGTCCTGGAGCACGAGTGCCGGGATTCCACCGATGGGAAGCGCTATTCAGAAGAGTTAAATGCTGAGAAAGAGGCATGAAACAGGCACTACTATACCTGCAAATGCGGGCTGCTTGGCGGCAATCTCAGTGAGTGCGTGGAGAATCGTGGGCTCGAACGCCTCGACGGCTGCAAGGATGGTGGCACCATCAGCTTCGCTGAAGGCGTCAGTGTTCTAAAGACGCGCCATTCAATCAGTCGTGGTTGAAGGAGGAAACGAAAAATTTGACAAACCTGTGTATCAGTCGTTGCAGTGCTCAGCGTCGAAATCAAGGTTGTCGCACTGCTGTGGATGGCCTGGTGTATTGTCAGCTCCCAGCAAACGACAAGGAAACGAGGCGCCTACGAGAGCATTCACGAGACTGCCTCCAGTGTCGGGGAAAGCAGTGATGGCATTGTCGAGCGCAGTAACCTGAGTCGAAATCGTCGCAATGTCGGACTCGACCTGCGCGACCGTACGCTTCGTGGGGGCAGAGCATACAACGGTGAAAGCGGCGAGAGCTGCGAACACGTAGGAGAGCTGAACCATGACGAAAACAATGTCAATGATGGGGGGTTCCCTTTACCGTCGCTGCGCGCAATTTATAGGCTTGACAATAGAAAACGAGTGTACCGGTGGACTCGCCGAATATCAGAAGGCAATATCGCGTCAGAGTGAGTTTGGGAAGCAATGTGGTGGGATCATGACACCAGACCTCGAGATCTGCGCACGGGATCCCTTTCAATTGGGCGGCGCACAAAGAAACATGTGGCGAGGTGCAAAAATATTGATGGAGTCTCACGAGCGCGAGCGTGTAGTCAATCAGGTGAGCCAGTTCCAGCGGGCCACGGGGTATTCACACTCGACTATACTATACATTTTGCCGCCCCTCGTACACTTCCCCAAAGCGGGTCCACCTGGAAAAAGCGACCCGTTCGATGAGCAAGGGCTGGTGGAAGAAACGGGACGTTCCTCGTACCTCTCAGTACGTATCCTCCATGCGTCTCCAGTTCCCTGAGCCCCCTTGCTGTCGCTCGTACGACGTCCGGACCACAATAGCGAGCATGATCATTGCCTCCGCAAAGGAAAGCAAGCACTGCACGACGAGCAGCCACAGCGCCTGGCGCTCCGCCACGATCGCGTTGGCCCCGAACAGCACCGACACCAGCAGGATGACGGTGAACGCGCCCAGCCAGAGCGCGCTGACCACGGCCGCGCACACGACGCTCGCGAGCGTGGTGGACGGCGCGGCCTCTAACCGCGTGCTATTGCGGTACTCCATGGTAAGCACGGTCGCATGGTAGACCACGGTGACGCCAAACACCGTCGGTATTGTAAAGAAGGAGTCGTAGCCGAGGTGGAGCATCGAGAAGATGAAGCAGAGACTCGACATGAACAGAGACGCGCACGTCAAAATAAAGAGAGGCGGACCGCAGGCGCGCTTTACTCCAGCCATACCGTTTCACTTGGGGGGTGGGGTTCCAGACAAAGTCATAGCTTTCGGCGACGAACGCATTTTATGGGTCCTGACAATCATGGTCGCGGCTCACAGCATTAGAATCCAAGGCGACTTAGGCATTCGAGAACTGGCCGGCCCTTCCCCTATCAGATAGTTTGCATGTCAACCCTCTGCGAGAGTGATCTTTAGAACACGGGAAGTTATGGAAACGCAAGTTGGTCGCGATGTTGAGTCTGATGACGAAGGGCAGAGGAACGCCGAACCGACAAAGATCAACATAATCAACCGCAAACAAAATCGCGCAGATAGTCGGTCAAATTTGCATTCAAAACAACAGAACAGCCCCGAGGAAGGATAGCAAGGAAAGCAAATATTCTATGTAATATATATACGTATTCAAGAATGAAAACAGCGTGAGCAAGTCCAGTTTTACGTCGTACAGGTCGTCATACATGAATTCCGAGCCATTCGGTCTCTTTACCGGCAGAGTTCGAGGACGAACTCACGCCTGGACTAGCCATCTCCCGTAGCCCTAACGCGCGCTTACACATGTCCTGTGGTATCGCCCGCATCCTCAAGCATTTCTGCAGAAGCTTCCGATCACATCCCCACTGAACACCAGTGGCAATATGTTGTCCAGCCACCAGGCGCTTGATGACGCCAGCCCGTAAACGCTGCTTATGAACGTTGATGAGCGGCTCCATCTGTATACCGGCCGGTAGCGGCTGGAGGTTATCGAAAACCTCCGGATGAGAAAGGGTGTCGTAATTCCACGTTAAAGGATCTATGGACACCATGGTGTGAGGAGCAGTAGGGTCAATGAGATCGGGGAGACGAGAGTAGGCAGTCAGCTGCGACAGATATATGCCTATGAACGGAATGCAAGTGGTTGAAGCGCTGCCGGCACTAGCACCCAGATCCACGGATTTAGACTTTCCTGTGGAAGGGCCGCTATGTCCTAGATGTGCGCCGCCGTTTGCGCCACCGCCGCTGACGACCGAAGGGGCTCGCGAATTGACTTCGATAGGCTTAGCATCGACAATTGCATCCACCGCGTGTCGGATGTACTTGAACGAATCCTCGCCGCTCGTGAAAATCCGCAAATCTTTCAAGAGTCGCGACTCTAAACTGGAGAGGCGTTGCCACAGGCCCTTCATGGCTTGCCAGACCAAGTGACTGTTCATCCCGGAGATGATAGCAACGAGCGTGTTGAAGTTGTTCATTTGCCAGCATTTCTAGATGACGAAATTCATCAGCCTTCAGCAAGAAAAGAAAACATATACGAGTAACGTACCCAAGCTATCCTGATCAATTTGCCAACAACCGTATGTCTTGCAACTGGGGGTGTCAAAACGATTTCCGAAACAGTGAAGTTGGCCATCAGATTGAAACGAGCCCTCAACGCCGCGAGCGCACTCGTTTTCGCCGGGAAGCGTTTCTCTGCCGTCCAGCGAGCTCGGTCTTTGAGGTACTGAGCCCAGTCGTATATGTCAACTTTCCCATCTTCGCCCATCCAGTCATCCAGGATCAACTCCTCAAACTTGACTGAGGTGAACAAATCCTTGTCGATCATAGTAAAGATTTGGGCGAAAGTTTCAGACGGGTAGGCAAGAATGTAGGAACGATGAGACTGGGCATCAGGACCGAGAACACTAGAAGGAGAGGGCAGGGTGTGGCCATTTGCGGAGGATGTGATAGGTGCGGTGGGCACTGCAATCGACGGAACGTCGTGGGGCATGCGGCTCTGCAGAATCTCCATCGGAACGACGTCTTCGGGATCAGGTTTCGCTTTAGGCGAGCGCTGCACCGTTGACTCTCCACCAGTCGGAATGCCATGGGACGTCTGCGTCGCGATCGGAGTGCTTGCGTTGTCGCCCCTCTGCCCTTCAACTACCAACAGTTGATCCTCAGAAGCATCATCCTCTGGTTGCTCGTCTTCGTCACTGTTGTCGTCAACATCATCATCCACATCACTGCCATCATCACCCTCAAACTCGTCATCGTCGAGCCTAGGAGGTTCGTCTTCATAGTCACCCGTAGCGAGGCGTTCCTGCATGGTACGGACCCAACCATCAACCTTGGATGCCTTTTCTTGCTGTCTTTCGACATTGATCTGCCCTTCCAAACGCTTCAACGCATCGTTCGCATCTCCTCTTTCCTCGTCATCGCTGAGTGAGTCAACAAGAGCATTGATCTGCCATTGCTGAATGGGACCACCCAAACCAACAACCGAAGCTGACGAAGCAGCAGAACTGGCCTCTGAAGCAACAGAGTCCCGGTTCGTCATGTTCATGGAGGATACAGTATCAGACCGGCGCACAAACTCAAAGTCACGCCTTAAAGGGAGCTTCTTGTGAGGACGACGCAACCCAGGCGGAGAGGAAGGCCCTACACCTCCATGGTCAGAAGACGAATCCGATAAGTCGAGATCGTCGATGGACACAACATCGAACTGCCACGGGGACGTGAAACCAGCAAATTTGGCAGAACTGCGATTCGGAGACAACTCCTCGCCAAACGAATCGGTGGAAGACGTTCGTGCTAGAGATATGGCGTCGGGTTCTGGAGTGTTGGATGGAGGTATGGAGGAAAAGCTGAGGGCGGACGAGGATACTGTTCGAATGGACTCAGCATATCCTGGAGGGGGTTCAAGTGGCTTTGCGGGCGGCGCTGTCGTCGACGGGTTTATCGCCGAAGATGGCAGCTCCGACTTTGAAGGTGGCGGCGGGGCCGGGGGTAGAGGAATGGACGGCACTGCAGGCCCAGAAGGCTGGTCGATAAGTTTGAGATACTGTTCGACACCGCCATGCACCGTAAGCAGATCCCTCGATACTGACAACTCTAAATCAAAGGCAGAAACATCCGTACACACACCAGCCGGTGCTCGCGGTGGAGGAGCTCTGTGGTTGTTGCTGTTCAAGACACGCTTCCAGCGGCCCAAGCGTCCTATCGTCTTCACGAGTGCACGCGAAAGCGCGCTGGAATGAATTGGGAGGGTTGCAGAAGTGGTAACGAATGGAAGCGCCATATCAGCATCAGGCCCTGGAGCATAATCTGTGCGGTGGAGGATGGAAACGGATGACGATGCCATGGAATTCGGGGGTGAAACAACACCTCCGCCCAGGTGAATATTGCTCAGCTGAGCCGACCCGCCACTCGTAGAGTCTTCGTCTACAGGAACAAAATCAAGATCCAGATCTGAGTCGTCCTCGTCCGGGTTTAGATTTTTGGTTGCCTCCGCGAAGCTTTGACCGAGAAGATGTTGTCCCGGAGCACTAACACTCGACGGTCTAGACTTTGGTTGCGAAGGTGTCCGTGTATGACGTTTTTTGCAATCTTGCGCGACCTTCTTGAGCTTCTTAACGATACTCTACAACAGCAATAACGAGTAAGCTTGGGCTCAAAATTAACGAAAATTAGCAAAACTTACCAAACCATCGGTATACTTTACCAGTATAGGATCGCGCATCAAAGAGTTTATCCAACTGGCAAACAGAAGCCTCAAATCCCTATTCGGCAAAAAGTCTACCGTGAAAAAAGTCAAAAGCCAATATCGAAAAGCGACAAAAGTCCGTAGTCGAACAATTCTTCGGACCGTGTCGTCAATGTTGGAGTTCGTTTTCTGAAGCGCCCAATGGAATCGACATATGAGGAGATGGCATAAATCCACAGCCCCGACATACGTCCGGTAAGTCAAGAAAAAGTTGAGCAGCTCGTCATAATTCAACTCGCTGGTCAACTGGGCTATCCAGCGCTCAATTGAGGCGGCGATAATGACTTTCTGCACGCCGTCTCCCGAAGTCAAGCGCAAATTAGGCACCTCTGGGCTCTTTCCCCGACGGCTTCGTCGCTTCGATATACTCGACGACCGCGCACCCGACGAATAGCTGTCTTGTGATAGAGAAATATCATCGCCATCGGTAATAATCTCTCCCCAAATCACGAAGCGTGGGTCGTTACGCGGAGCAGACGCCTCCTCTGAGTTGTACGTCAGCCTGATCACATCGGTGACTTCTGCCTCCGACAACAGCTTGTCGATGGTAGGTACACCGCGGTACGTCTGAATGACATCGAACACGTCCCCCGAGAAGCGAGAATGCATAGCGGTGTCAGGGCTTATGGTGATGGTCTCCGGTTTTTCCTCTTCTGGGAGGGGAGGACGAATGCGTATCGCAGATGGAGGTCTGGCAGGTTCCTGATCGTCTGGGTAGAGTTCGGCGGGAATAGGTGACAAAGGCTCGGTGAATTTATCCGACGCCACGGACTGTCGTGCTGTGCGAGCGGATTCAAAGGACTGCATTTCTCGCAAATGTCGAGGCTGTCGGAGGTGTTCCAATCCGAGTTTACGCGGCGCGCTAAACATGACGCTGCGACCAAATGGATAAGCGATAGGATCTGGCAGGTGCCGGGATCCGTCGTGATCCAAAGATTGAGCAGCGCTCGACGAGCCTTCTCCGGGCAGGCTGAGGCTCTGCGTCGAATGATTGGGGGATGAATAGTTTGACCAATCCATGACTGCTCCGAACAAGTCGGTAGAAGGACCGCCATTGTGTATAGACGAATCAAACTCTGGGAGTCGAGGCGCGTCGATGGAAGTCACGCTATGCGAGTGTGTACGCGTCATAGGAGGAGGGGAAGTCATTGGGACATTGCCAGTCAAGTCTGGTATTGAGCGGGTCTTCCTAAGTTTTCGGGACTGGCCAGTGGATGAGGACGAATTACTGTTTTTGAACACGCTGTAGACCGCGTGGACGCTCATACGCGAACGTCGCTTAGTCCGTGACTGCGGAGACACGCTGTTAAGAGAATTGCGAGACATGCTACTCGATTCTGCTTCAGCAGCCGATGCAGCTGGGGCAGACTGACCCCGGTGCCTGAGCAGATGTAAGTAAACTAAAAAGACA
>QLPD01007848.1:0-40678 GCA_003314085.1 Hymenopellis raphanipes | reverse complement strand
GTTTTGCAGCAGTATAGAAGATCCTTGGTCCCAGCACGACTACGATGTTCTACCCTGCGAGCATGAAGCGGACGCTCATTACCACTACCGCCTTGTGGAACACCCACTGCGAGAGCTAGAAAAGTGGAAAAATGCGCGTGCCGTTGTGTCTGGGGAGCGCTTTGCTGACGAAGCTCATCGTTCCTGGGCATCGAGTTGCATCGACCAGTTGGATTCAGACATTACCGCCACGGAGGAGCACTTCCGGCGATTGAAGAGGCACCGCGCGCGCCTCCGTCGCGACCGACTCACTCTTTCTTCCTCCCTCGCGCCTATCCGCGCATTGCCCCAGGATATCCTGCTAGAGGTGTTTTCATCCCTTGTTCGTGAACATGGAAATACTGCAGACCCAACCGCGGCACCTTGGATCTTCCTCAGAGTATGCCATCGATGGCGTCTGATCGCGCTGTCTTCGCCGTTTCTTTGGAGCACCATTACCGTCACCCTAAACACCTGGTTCCAGTCGTCACTCTCCAACTTCTACCTATTATTGGTTGAACATTCCCTTTCTGCATCTCGCCAAGTTCCGCTCTCAGTTGGCCTGAATCTCATTAAAGCCCCCGACGGCGGAGTCAACTTCGCCACTGCTTTGATGGCCACACTGTTTACGCACCGGGTTCGCATTCGAGCGTTAACCTGCCGTGTATACTTGCGCTATGGGAGTGAAGACGCGTTTGCCGATGCTTTCTTCTTTTTGGCAAACTCCTGCCCCATACTTGAAGAGTTCGATATACTTGCTTTTCGCCACTCCAGAGTACGTCCGGCATTTAGTTGCGCACCCAATCTTAGACGAGTTCGGAATCTCTTACGCCGCGAGGATCAATGGGAATCATTGTTGGATGCATTTTTCAACCCCTTCCTCACCCATTTCTCTTGTGGTATTTCCTCGCTAGATGATACATCCATCCTGGGCTGCATGCCATGTCTAAAAGAACTTCACCTCTCCAGCGCCGCATATGCTGTGATCCCCACTCCACAAACTCCAATCGTGCATTCTGGAGTGCGCTACTTCCATGCAACATTCGTCACCGCCTTGGATCATTTCATCTTCCCCTCGCTCGAGGTGCTTTCACTCACTCCATCACATTATAAGGATCCGAGAAGCGCAATAGAGGCATTACTACTACGTTCGAACTGCGCGCTTCGGGCCTTGGTCATACCTGACAATTATTTAAATACTGCATCCCTCCTGGACATTCAGGAACTTCAACATCTGGACACCCTCGCATTCCACATTGATTCGTACACAATGCAATTTGCAGAAGAGGCTATTCTCACCATCGCTTCATCTCAGGCGCTTCCAAAACTCAAGCGATTGGTCCTACTAGACAGTCTTGATCGTGACCGCTGTGGGTTGACAAAACTTTGTAGTGCTGTGGACAGGGAATTCTGGGGCCGCCGGAAAATAGAGAAGGTCGAGATGTGGAACGCCAGCGGAGCGGAGGGAGATGATGATGGCCTAGTGGAGTTGTTGAATGACTTCAATTCCAAGAATAGCGAGAGGAAATGGGAGCTTAGGTTATACGATGACGGCCCTGCCGATGCGTTCCTTCCGGATGATCCACCTCTCGACCATGGCGCAGTGACTGCATGGTGGCGCTGGTTGAGTGATATAATTTCCTAGCGTACAGTGTCTTTTGTCAAATAATAAAGCTGCCTTCGGCATACACAATGATAAGACTCCTTTCATTAAGCCAAAATCCACCGTCGACACGTCTGAGGTGATTCTGTTTATCAAAACAAGTTGACAAACGATGAGCCGATGAGTCGGAATCTCAACTGTCTTCCTTATTGACGACAACAGAAGATTATGAGGATGCCATGTAGAACTCTGAAACCCAACATGCCAACAGCTCCAGGGGAAATGAATGACTCTATCATAGAGTTGATGTCAAACAGGAGAACGTTGAAAACTGTCGATCGATTGGTATCATTGCAAGTCGTGAACATGGACATGGACCTAGGTACGAGCACAGAAGCCTGCGATACTTGTTTACACGCCTACACCCACAACAAGACGCCGCCGTTATCAAGTAGTGGTGGCCGCTAACCCCCCAGTTCTACAGAGTGATAACAAGATTGCAGATCATATTGAGTTTGAACTACAAGGACGACCTGTCTATCTGTCATGTCACTCGCGATCAGGGCGAAATACACAGGAGTCGACTCGCGCAATACATAACGAGGTCCTCAGCGGAAAGACAAGGGCCCAAAGACTGCCTTCCCCCAAAAACCCCTCCTCCGAGCGACTACGCCAAATTTCACTCCTTCACCACCACCACCACCAACCACAAAGATCATGTCTGCCCCAATGAACGAGCAGCAGCCCGGAAAGACTGAGGGCATGAACGCATGTAAGTCGTCCGCAAAGTGTTCGTGTCCGTGTTCGCGTTCGTTAACCACTTGTCGTCTCCAGCAAATAATAATAACAACAATCAACCGTCCACGGGGAAGACGATGATGACGGCGTACGGAAAGGGCGCGGCTGAGCAGGGAGGGAAGGAGACGATCAAGTACGCGACAGACCCACAGTCCGGCGCGCAGGAGCAGATCGATAAAGTGAAGGTATGTAGGCGTTCGTGTGTGTTTTGGAGACCCAGCGGCTTACGTCGAGAGTAGGGATGGTGGGCAAAGACGTTCCCGTGTTTTGCCTAGAGCCGGCACTTGTGGATAGGAGTGCGGGAGGCGGAGAGATATTTCGAATTTCTGGGATTTTGGGTCATTATTTTGAATACTGTTGACAGTACAACAAATCACAAAAAGAAACAAAATACTTACCTACTGAGGCTATCTTCCTAAGAAGTTTGCTACACCCCCCAAGCCAAAAAGATGCACAGGAAGCTTGATAATTCGTCTATAGATTATCGCCAGGCAGACTACGAAGGAATGTCATCCTCGAGAAACCAGAACGGGCCCGTCCAATGCTTATCCTTCCCATAATCCGACTGCTCAATCACCAGTCCATTCGCCTCGAAATGAGAAAGCCCCTCTTGGCGAAGCACATCCATAGCCTCGTTCGAGCACCAACACATTCGCAAAAGACTGAGCTTCTGGACCTTGTTCTCAACGGCATGCTCGAAACGGTAAGCGATCATTTCCATGAGGGCTTCTACCGCCGCCTTTGCGCCGGGTAGGTTCATGTTCAAACTCGGCACGGAATTGTACATCACGACGGTGAGAACATCAACTTGGGGGAAGACGTCGCTGGCGATCAGTTTGAATGTCGCTGGAGACTCGCCTGCCTCCGGATACAAGGGCATGCATAAGCATTTGATGCTTCGCATGTGAGATTCGCGGAAACATGACTGGAGGGAGAGTAGGAGACGCGGAAGTGATATCGCAATTACGCGTAAGACGCACGCCGACCGTGCGATGAAGTCCTGCACCGTTTGTAGATCATCAGTGCAGACTCGACGGGGGAAAAGAGATAGAGATGTGAGATTGGGCGTGGTAAGCCCTAGCAGGATGCATGGAGACTGTATTGATAAGCGCCTTAGGCTGACAAGGGTGATTGGAACCACCGCGTCAACGATCTGCCTCTCAGGCCCACACAGATGACATTCAACCAACGAAGGAAGACATAAGAGAAGTTTCACGTCGGAAACATGGAGAAGGTTACCGCCAAAGTGTGTAAGGTGCATTGGTGATGGGGTAAATTCGAAGCAGGGAAGGAAACGAAAGTCTGCTCGTTTTATGAGAGGCGCCTCCATAAACGCGCGGGCCACGTCGAGCGGGCAAGAATGGGGGGTCAGATGTGTCCACGAGGTCAGCCGAAAGAAGTACGCCTCTTCTAGATAAGGAAGCTTCCCATGTAGCGCGCCCAATGACTCTGCTATATCGTGATCTATGTTTGGAATGTCGAATTGTACGCGCTTCCAACGGCGACACGCAACACACAGTAACCGGATGCATTCAACTAGAATACTGTAGCAGGCAGAATCGAGGAATGGGTGAAGGGTGATAGAGATCGCAATAGGTCGATCGCGCGAGCGAGAAAGGCATTCCGTCAAAATCTCGCCGGAATGAAGGGGGTACGGGGATGTAAAGACGATGGTTTGCCATAGTGACGCAGAGCTGAGCGCCAACTCCCGCCAGCGCGCGCAGACCTGGCCCAGCGTCCAAGGAATACTCCGAGTGTCCAATATATTTTGAGACGGGGACCAGGAAGCCGTCCAATGAAAGACGTCTAACAAGAGTTCCGGTGGAAGTCTGTAGATGGGGGATTTCACAGCGGAGTACTTGGCCCGTAAGTGGTACAAATCCAGCTCTCTGGGATCGAGGACGATGAGCTGGGATAAAGCATCTAATTCTTCCTGTATCTGGGTAATCCCCGCGTTAATCCACACGTCGTCAGATGCATGAAAAAGTCGGGTGCCGCGTAGGATGTCGGATAAAATGACATCGTGGTCTGCCATTGAGAGAGCACAGTCAAGGCTCGGCATGCCGGACCGAACTCGATATCTCTCTCGACTCTCAGCCAAACCTACAGACAATTCAAAAAAAGTGTTATTTCGTGGAAACAGACAAATACGACAAGTACAGTGCAGATAAAAATACAGTCAACCAAATGAGAAATCGTTAAATTCATGTTCTCGATGCCTTGCAAGCAGCTTTGTGCTTCCTAGATGAACTGTCAGTTCAAAAGCTGCTAAATACAGACTCACGCCTTCTGACAAGTTGGGTCACAATCTGCAAACAGAATCAGTTATGTAGCAATCGTCCCACTTGGCAATAACAGGACTTACATGTAGCAACCTTACAACCGCTGCATTTCGACATTTTAGCGTCCCGCTTCCCACAGTTACCGCACTTGTCACTTGCAATCTGAACCTTCGTCGCAAAGTTGACAGTCCCATCCGCCTCCAGTCGCGTATAGCCCACTCCCTTGATAACCTCCTTCCTCTTATTATCGCCAGCACATTTAACTCGTCGTTCTTCAACAACATTGCCATGTTATTCTTCATCTCTTGCACCTCCCTCGCGAGGTACGCCTCCCAACCAATCTCGGCCTTGGACTCCCTGTCATATCCTGGGTACTCTGCAGCCAAGTCAAGGCCGGAGCGATAGTGTTTCAAAGTCGCGACTTGATCACCTGTGTCCCAAGTGAAGCCTCTTGACGCCAACAACTTGTTCTTAGTCTTCACCCACTTCTCAGCTCTGCTCATGGTCTACTCTTGGCTTCACTTCAACAATGTGGATTGCGCTTTGATGGCACCGTGAAGCTCCCCTTGGAATAACAATGAATTTAGATAGCTAAATGTGCAGAGATGGATCCGGATTGAAGCGCAAGTAAAGTGCTAATAAGGGCCTCAAACAAGCAAGATGAGGTCTACATGTAGTACAGGAATCGGAGACAGGTGCCCAACTCACCTGTCTTACATTTCATCGCTTGAATGGGCCAGGAGCAGCATGAAGTAAATATCTCTGCATCATGAAAAGGTTGGGGCTTCCAATACTTGTTCCAGTATGTATAAGTCTAAATCAGGACTGTATTAAGCTTGAATGCACACTCTGTAACTCTCAAGCACACATAGATATCATCAAAGAATGTAAAGGGACACACTCATCCATGAAATGCCACCTCAAAGAGTGATCCTGGCCGTTCTACGTCTGTTTGCCAAGTAATAATCCAACTCCCAATGCACCACCAGCCGTGTTCAAAAGGATAGCCCAGTTAACCACCGCAAAAGCCTCCGCATTGGAATCTTCTAACAGCGGCCGTCCGAGCTGAGCGACAATCAGCGCAATCTCGCCGCGCGCGACCATGGCGATACCTAACAGTAACACGGACTGCCAGGACGTCAACAATTTCAGCGAAACCGTATCATCGTCTGCTCCATTCTCCATCCTGACCCTTCGACGCCGGAACCAGACGCGAGACCGGTTTGGGTCTGGCCACACGAGGATAGTTAACCCGACAGCAGCCTTGGCCACGAACATCAATAACGAGTAAATGATGCCTCGCCATACGACGCGATGGGAACCTTGGACTGAGCCAAGGGAGCTCATCGGCAACGCAGCACCGATGGAGGCAAAGAATAACGGGGAGAGCAATGTAGCCAGCAGCGGCTGGATTTGCGAAGTGAAAACCGTAATTGGAGTCACAAGACGAGGCTGGGGAGAGGGCTGGACCTGGATATCAATCTTCGGTGCATCGATATTCTGGACGTGGGGTGTGGACGCCTCTTCACATGTGAAGACATGAGTCAATAACGTCCCGGCAAGATAAGCCCCAAGAAGTTCACTGGTACCAGCGTACTTGGCGCCTGCGACATAGCCCGCGAGGGTAAATACGACCAGGAATAACTGCATCCGCCGGCCCTGAAGACGAGGCAGTCCAGGAATCAAAGCCAGTAAACGAGCGGCAAAGTAGGTTACCAAGATGAACGCAGCTGAAACGAGAATCGGGCGAACGATGGACGCCCATCCTATGCGACCCGAGTTTGAGGATATCTCGCCTATGACAGACGCGATAACGAGGCCAACGATATCGTCGAACAGCGCGGCACTAAGGATAACAACACCTGTGGCGTTCATTTAGACTAGAAAAACTAGCAGCTTGTCTACGTACCTGTCCTCGTTTGCTTGAGTTCTGGACTAAGGAGTGAAAGCGTCGTTCCGAGGGACGTGGAACACAACGCCGCCCCGGCGGCAAAGCCTTGTAGTGCGGAATACTTGTATCCGACTGTAAGTAGAAGCATCGACAAGCCAATGGGTAGGACGATACCGGTCAATGCCGCGGTCATGGAGAGGTAGATGTTTCGGTGCAGCAGTGTCATGTCCGTGGTCAGACCGGCCTCGAATACGATGAGGAGGAGACCTATGTATCCTAGGACCAGAAAAGTCTCCTGCCCACTTAAGGGTATGATGTTCGCAGCCTCTGGGCCATATATGATGCCGACAACGATAGAACCGAGTAGCCCCGCTTTGAGCAGGATTTCCGCAAGCTCTTCTGCGACGTTGAGAATGAAAATGAATGAGGCGAAAGTGAGAAGAAGAGGAATTTCAGGTATGTCGTAAGAAAACGACATTTTTGTACTTGTTGGTCGAGGAAGACTCCATAAAATGAGGAATGGGTTAAGCCGCGGGGAGACAAGGTGCTAAAAATGTGGTCGATGGTGGTGGTTAAAGGTAACCCGAATTAGAGTCCGTTCGGATCATTCTGCAAGAATGCAGAATGCAGAATGCACTGCCACCTGAAGAATGCGGAAGCTCGGACCGCGCACCGGGAGCTGACGGAAACCAACCAAACGTCGGCGGTGGCGCGTATATTGCGTTCAGAGGGCGCGGGCCTCGATATTTTTGTTCCACAATGTAATATTATTGGTCTATACAGTATTCTGAATGTCTCAATATGTGGCATACTGGTAATAAGGGCCTTCACTCCGCCACTCTCTCAGATCGGTCTTGGATCGGTCTGCTTTGAGTTTAGTCATTCCATGGTCTGTACCATGAAATAATTGTTGCCTCAAGCGATGCATGCTAGGCCTATTGAGACCTATTTTTCCTCTCCAAAGTCTGGGTGCTTTGCTGTTGACTGCTGCAAGAAAGATCTGGCAACAGAAAATGCCCTGGCACATGCTGTCAAAGGGGATTTCAGCCTTCCAGAGGCACAGCAATGAGCATGCATGATAACTGCTGTATCCTACTTTCACTGACAGGCCAATGTGTCTTTGTTGCCAGAGATCCGTTGAAAAGTTCTTCAACACAGTGAGTAATCTGGATATGCTACATTGTCGTCTTCTACGGTGCCGGTACACTCAGAATATATGGTATAGACCAATAATATTGCATTCTGGAACAGAAATATCAAGGCCCGCGCCCTCTGAACGCAATATACGCGCCACCGCCGACGTTTGGTTGGTTTCCGTCAGCTCCCGGTGCGCGCCTCCGCATTCTTCAGGTGGCAGTGCATTCTGCATTCTGCATTCTTGCAGAATGATTCGAACGGACTCTAACACGCGGCTTTATCGGACCGAGGACCGGATCTATTGCAGATCGGTCAGCTTTGTACCGCAACTTCTTGCTTGCTGTTTTTCAACGCGCTCTGTCTTATTCGTTTCGTGGCGTTGGCCTTTTGTTCCATTCGTGCCTTTACTGCTAGAATTGATTCTTCATTTGCCTACCGTACGATTGCAAACTTCTCTAATTAGCTTTCGCTCTTTTACGCTACCTGCTTTCCATTCTTGCCATGGAGCACCTTTGATTCTCCATACCCCGCTGGTCCGTACCCCTTCGAGATCCACATGATGAAAGTCAGTCTCACTGTTTTCCCTGCTCGTATCGCCACCGCTGACGGAGCCTAGCGATCCATGGAGACCGTCAAAAATGCGCGCAGCCCCGCGTCGCAGGATGCATTCGCCAAGTACGGTTATGGCCCCAATGCCACCATCAACCAGCTGCAGCAGCAGCAGCCGAGCCCGTCCGCGGCGTCGCCTTACACCAGCTTTGGCGCATACAATATGCTCGGCCTCGGCCTCCACCCGATGAACATGCTAGCCTTTCCCTACAACAGCCAGATGGGCAGTTCCAGCCTGGTGCGTTTCGCCCAATTCAGCCCTGCTTCCAGCTACTAACGGTTTCATAGAACTTTAATCAACAGCAGCAGCGACTGCCTTCGCTGAGCATTCCCCGATCCCCCGCTGTCGGCGCCTATTCTCCCATCGCGCTCTCCGCGACAGCGGCCGCCCAGGGGCGCACCGTCCACATCGGAAATCTACCCTCTACTGCATCCGTTGACGAGCTCCTCAATTTCTTTCACTTTGATTCTCCCGGAAAAGTTCCTCTCCTTCCTCGACGACCCGACCGCCGCGGCGTTCCATGCAGATGCGACCATCAAGAGGCTCGCGCTCCACGGCCAGGCGCTCAGGATTGGATGAGGAAAGCGGAGCCCTGTTCCTGCACAGGTCAGCATCGCCATTATCCAGAGCAACGCCAGCCGAAACGTCTACGTTGATGGTTTGGACGAGAATATGGCCGAGAGGCAGCTCCGCGATGACCTCAGCCGCTTTGGCCTTATCGACCAGGTCAAGATTGTCCGTGACAAGAATATCAGTTTCGTCCACTTTCTCAGCATCGCCGTCGCGACCAAGGTTGTCAATACGCTCCCCACCGAGCCCCACTAGGCTCGCAAGCGCGTTAATTACGGCAAGGATTGATGCGCGTATATCCCCAAGTCTCAGCAGGCGGCTGCGCAGCAAGCTCAGGCTGCCGCTGCTCAGTCGCTCATGCGCGTCTTTCACTGCGAATATGGCGTCCCCGATCACCGCTGGTCCGAACGCTTTCCAGTCGCCGTTTGTCCATACGAAATCCCTTCGCGAGTCCCATGGACGGTCTTATGGGTGGTGCGGGTATGACCCGCACTGTGTACCTCGGCAATATCCACCCCGAGTGCAGAGCATCCGCTACATGCAGGATAAACAATCACCTTTGTGGATCCCGCGGCGGCGTTTACGTTCTTCCAGGTCGCCAGCTACCAGGGTATGACGATCAACAACCGTCGTCTCAAGATTGGGCAAGAATTTGGGACTGCTCCCGCCCACGCTTGCGCTCGCTACGCGTAATGTTTACATTGGCAACATCGAGGATTTCGAGACGTTCACCGAGGAGTATCTCAAGCGCGACTTGGCGAGTATGGGGATATCGAGCTCGTCAACTTTTTGAAGGAAAAGTGAGTTGCTTCCTTTTATTTAGTACATCTCTCTGACGTCGTATAGGAACTGCGCATTCGTCAACTTTACCAACATCTCCAACACGATCAAGGCCATCGAGGGCGTCAAGAACAAGCCCGAGTACGCGAATCTAAGGATCGCGCCCGGAAAAGACCGCTGTGCGAATGCGCCCATGTCGGGCCCCCAGGGTGCTTCGGGACAGAGGCGTTCAAGTGGCAACACGGGCGCGAGCCCGAGTGCAGAGGCTGCGGCGGTGCCCGCTGTGGAGTAGATGATGGAGGATATAGAGGATGTGGGGGGGGGAGGTTGAGCCCAAGATGGTTGAGGCGTAAAAGGACCACGATTAGTTGAGCTGTTGCTTGATGTGTTTTGATTCTCTTTCCTTTTCCCTTCTTCTCTTCCTTTCTTTCTTTCGGTTGACGCTAAAAATGTGTTTATCATCTAACCCAGTTGTATGCTTAGGCTTATATCATACCTCTTTCCTTTTCCTTTCTTCCTTCTTTGCTTTTCTGTTTTGTGGCGATGCGGGGTTTATTCTGCTCGTGTCGTCGCATCCTCGCTCTCTCCTTGCCTTGTCTTTTGTGCGCCTGCTAATCTACGATTCTAATACTTTATATCTCACTGGTACAAACAAATTTCAGCTTTCGCCCGTTTTTCTCTTCTTTGGTGCTTTTTGTTTCTTGTGTAGGCGTGTAAATTATCTGTATGTATGGTTAATGCGAGACGGGAGTATGATACGGGTACCGTAATGTTGTTGCATAGGCGTGTAGTGCTGCGATACGTCGCCTTGGGAGGAAAGAGTGCGCTTGACTCGTTTGATAATAAGTAAACTGGTGCTAGTACATACGATTCAACGACGGCGCATCTGATGTTGCTATAGACGATGCGTTTTCACGGATACCAGCCGATTCGTGATTGATTGGTCTGGTGACTTGATCTTCATGCCTTACATCTGACCAGAGATGCGTGCCTCATTGCGAACGGAGAGTACATGTACAGCACAGCATCGTTGGGAGAGCTTTCATGTTACTTTCTTCACATCCGCCGCCGAGGAAGTCTTCAAGTCGCGTCAGTTTCACGCACAGCGTCAAAGGTTTATCAAAGACTCTTGGAACTTTGTCTTGATATTGACGCGTCTTGAACCAGCGATTCATCCCACTCCTTCGAGCCCAAGTCGGTGAACGCGGGAGGCTTGGTGTCGGTAGGGCAGGATGACGATCATGGTGTAGACGTTGCTCCACTCCATACAAGCGCGCGTCTCGCTCAATCGCTCAATCTATTCATCCCGAAGAAAGGATAGACAAGTACGACTCCTTAGGTTTGTAATGTTATCGTATGCGAACTTCAGGGGTGCTGTGGCAGCGGCATTCCCTCTCGAACGAAAGAGGGCTATATACTGAACGACATGGAAGGGAGGAGACGAGTATGAGATGGAGAGGTCGGCTATTCAACAGCGAATACAAGTCTAAGGACCAACGATGAATTCCTGAAATATCTGTGAAGACTGCGGTACTCACCATGGCATCATATCGGCGCCGACAAACACCATACTACGCATGGAGACAGTAAATATATGGGGTCTTCCAACCCGCGAAGTGCTAGGTGATGTCGGGTCATAAGCCCGACGTCCCGCTCACCACCAATCCCAAGCGTACTAGACGTCTGGCGGGAGCGCCGCCAGTACCAAGACCAGAACTATAGAGTAGTATTCACCTCAAGACAAGTAAGGAATAGCTTCGCGGTCGTTTCCTGACCAGGCAGTAGTCTAAAGTACAAAATCAAAATTATGGAGAAATTGCCCTAATTAAAGTAATTTGAAAAGCTCACCACACGATAACGAGACACCCGACAAGTATGCTATTTCGTGAGCGACATGTAGGAACGTTCACCTTTCACAATATTAGGGGATGCGCGACGTATGGCATCGGGAACGGATATCGACCGGTGGGCGAGGTTAGGCGGCGAACAGAGACGGCGAAGGTGAACCACACGACATGCAGCAAACTATGGGTTTGTTTGAAGTAGGGGATGCCTTGAAGTCCGTTTGTAATCGTGTCTGCAAAGTACTGATGATTAGCACATCCAAACCATCGGTAAACTTCAAATACGCACCCCAAGCCAACGACGGACAAGAAACCAGTCATACTTCGTACATATCATGAAAAGCATGTAAGGTCACAGGATATCGGATCGAGAAAGCTCCCGCGTATCATCCTCCCGCCACCCCGCCCCGCATCGCGCCCATACTTGATGACAACTTGGCGGGATGCCTGATGATAGCGGGACGTGGAGATGCGGTACAAGTACGTCTAGGATGAGCGGCAGTTCGTCCTTGACATGGTGTTAATTGAGATCGGCGTAGTTCCATGTTGGAGTTTTGGCTAAGGACGACAGCGAGAGCGGCGGCGGCGTACAGTCTCGAAGACGGCAGTGCGAGCTGTGTCCATAGGCTTCGGGGTGGGCGCAGCAGTCAGTTTTCGAATTTGAGAAACTGGTCGTGGCGGTAAGAAGGCAAGTAACGCGATCGAACATACCAGGTGACAAAGTGGTCGCGTCGAAAGAATCAAGACAACTATAAGAGAGATAAGTCATGAGCTGAAAGCAGTTCAGAGCGCCACTGGCCTGTATAATGAATTTAGCCATTGTATATTCAATCTGGCTGGAAGGTAAGTACGGTCAAGTAATCTTCAAGGTGTGTCGAGTCCAGGGAGGAGGATCTGGAGAGTGGCGGCATGGTGATGAACTTAACCAGGTGGAACGGCCACCCCTGACACTAAACGAAAAGGTGGAAGCGGGAGATAAGGAGAAGGAGACATGTGCGCTGAACAATTTAAAAGATGGATAACATACGTATTCATGCGGGTTGAGAAAGGCGTGAACAGTAACCAGTGCAAGAGCATCCTTGTGAACAAGAGCCGACTCCGAGTTCAACGAGAAGGACGAGCGTATTTCAGATAATGCAGAGTACATATTCGCCGTGTCCTATAGCCTGCACTAGTCCTTTGGTTAATTGTGAGAGCACTTCCAATCGGGAAATGCCGGCCAAGAGGTTCCTTGATCGTGCGTGATCGACTCGCCTTCACCCGAACACTGACAGTCGTTAACTGGCATCCACATTTCCTCTTGCTCGCGCTTGGTATAACCTGGCTCTTCATCTCATTTTACGGTATTGATCAATCTGTAGCCATGCCACATTCTTTCTTCCCGCTCGAAATCGTCGAAAAGATCATCAATCATCTTCACGGCGAGGAAGACCAACTGGGAGACTGTGCGCTGGTCTCTGTAGCGTGGGCAGGCACTATTCTTATTCGAGGATGGTATCACTCCTTCCTCATCTCATATGCTCTCCCCATCTCCCCAGACTCATTCGGTCTCTTATCATTTACCAATCCCCCCAAGGCGGGTCAACGAACACATACGCTCCTCTTTATAGACATTACCCACATCAGGCCACTGCCATCCTGAATGAGTTCGCCACTTGTGCTCGCCCATTGTTCTTGCCGAATTTCAGGAAACGACACAAAGGCCACAGGTCCCGTCCACATTCGAAGATGACTCCACTCTCAGAAAGTTCGATACAGAGATGGTTTGATGGTATGAGCAAATGTAATGAATATCTCTTCCAATTAGACGATGCCACAGCTGGATACCTTGTGTCCCAAAGGACGGTCAAGTATGAGCACCACGATTCAACTAGTCGGATCAATCCTCCTATACATGTCATTCCCCGAGACGTTCGCTATAATCATCGTCCGCCTGCGTGTTCTAACATTGAAACAGAGCCGAATCCGTTCATACAGTTCCTCTATTTCCAGATAACGATACATCGTTGAACGCCGAACCATAAAGCGCGCAAGACGGAAACATGCACGTAGCTCCCGCGCTAGATGGAAAGGCTAATGCACGTCTTCGCATTAACAAGGAGACTCGAGAGGAGGATTATCAGCCCCGTCTAATAGAGGAGCCGAGTTGGTCTGTAGGACTTATGGTAAGCCATCCGCGTCGGGGTTCGAGGACGGTTTCGATTTGCAACAAATGCTGTCCAAGGTCCAAGTGAAGATAGGAAGCAAGAGGCTTGGTGGCTGTTCTCCTGTCTATCAAGGGTGAAGTAGGCATAGCTTTGGAATAGCCCACTTTCTACACGCGTACATCGTCGTAAACCGCTTCCTATACGTAGCCGCATCTTCGCCATGCTGGCGTCCTCCAACAATCGCGACCGTATCAATCCACCCTATCAAGACAGCCAACAGCGAGACGTTCACGACCAACATGTACAACGCGTAAATCACTCCGCGTCAGCGAATACATTTAGGCCTATCCGATGCAAGCCAGAGCATCATCCTCCACCTCTTCCTCGTATTGTCATTGCATTTCAAAGCTCGGACTAGTTTCTGCACGATCTTTGTGTACCATGGACGGCATCCTCCATAAGGCGGTCAAAGATGCACTCATACAAGCGTGACGGCTGCGATGGACGGGGAGAGTGTATCGCGTGATGAGCATAGGAGCTTGGCTAGCTCGCTAGCACGGGCCGGGTAGCATACGACGAGCGTGAGAGATGGGAGATGATGGCGGCTGATGGGGGTCTAGGTAGTATGGAGGAGTGCGCACGACAGCAGGGTGGCCTTGTCGTCGATCAGGTGGGAAATGATAAGGTCGAGTAGCTCTTGGGGTACACGCTCGAACGAGCCGGTCGTCGTACACAAGTAGGGCTTGGTGAACCTGTTGCTAATACTGTGAAAGATCGTGAGAGATCAAACCCGGTCAGCAGCAGTGATCGTGTTTTTAAAGCGTTGATGAAAAGTCAGATCCGCGTAGAAATCGACAAGTGTGATCAAGAGAAGCGGCATGGATTTGCATATCGACATCCGGAACAGCAAAACCTGAACCTAGACACATTCAGTACTCCTATACTTAGCACGAACGAAAAGGCCGTACCATGAATAACCAATATCTGAAACCTCTTGTCTTCCTCCAATACCACCATGTCCACCATCATAGCGATCAAAGGCTACGCGGACCTCCTCATCGCTGCCATCCCCACATTCAGCCCCAGCGCCGTATATAACAATCCGATCACGCGCGTCGTCGGATCATACAACGGACTCGTGCGTCGGTGTTCGTCGTGACCAACTGGAGCTGACGTCGCCTGCAGCACATCCCTGACGCGGCAGCCGCGCCAGGACTTAATCAGGCTATCGCGTGCGCCGTCTATCTGTCCGTTCCTCTCCGTTATCCTTCATCAAAGTGAGGCTGACTAGGGATCTAGGGCGATGTGGGCTACATGGGGCGTGCTTAGCCTCGCGACATGCGCAGCGTCGAGAGAGCTGAGGAGCGCAACGGTGCTTTGGACGAGGATGGACCATCTAATCCTGGCGGGCGTACTGTATTGGATCGACCCATCAGCGGTGAAGAGGATGTAGGGACTGGCGACATACGTGATTGAAAAGGAAGAGACCACATTGTTATCGAATTGAAGATTCCGGGTATTCACAGACTATCGTAACATTATTGTCTGCAGCATCGACGAGACAGATAAAACACACCTGCTTCTTTCTTGTAGACGCGCTGCGTTTCCAAGGCCGTCCGGTTGTGCCCTGGAAAGCTTGACAGTCCATGCGAGTCGCGTTATATGACCGTCATAGTCGACGTCCGGTGCGTAAAGGCGGGATTGGCGGACTTCCAGACGGTACAAGTATCCAAATTTTGTTGAGCTCTGTGGTGGTAGGAAGCAATGAGCATTGTGGCTGTGCAGCCTCAGGGGTCTTGAATTCAAACAGTTGTTGTATTTGGGCCATGGGCACCAGAGTACCCACGGCCAAATGAGAGTAATTATTGAACTATAATAAACAAGTCCATCCTGAAGAAAATTTGACCATCCATATCACGATCAAGAAGAGCTCCATTTCGTTGGAAGCCTCTAGTTAATTAGAAATGCGAGTAGTTCTTCTGGCAGAGAACGCTGACGCGGCGTCCCCACTGGTAGCCGCGCTGTCCAGTAGTATACTAACGTAAATGTAAGCAGAGACAGCCTTGAAGGCGTCGTTGTCGGTAACATCGGACTCCAGCGTAGATGAAAATGCACCATTCAAGGATTATATGATAGATACCTACCGATAACCCCACACTGGACGACGGACCGAATGTCCTTTAGATTAGCACTTGCATCTATTACTATACCGCGTCCCGTAAAAGTATTCGTTCCAATGGCCTCGGCAGCTTCGCGTCGCCCAGCTCTCTAGGTTCTGCAAGCGCGAAACACCCCTGATACGACACGATATAAGCACATCACCAGGAAACGAAGAGATGAAGAAATACACGAACCATCGCACTTCATAAAGCTCCGCTTCAAAACACTCTACATTGCCTTGTGCCTTTCAATCAATGCAGTCGCCTCCCCCATGCGATATGTGGACCTAACGTCCCTACGACGTTGTCCGTCAACCACAGCAGGAGCGCTGCCGACCGAAGCCTGAGGCCGCTCAACCCAGAAAGCGATACGTCGGAAGAGATCCATCCCACCCATACCAAGCTGAATGCAGTACATGAAACTCGTAATACCACCTTAAAGGCTCGATATTGGATACAATGCGCCAGGAAGATCTGGATCATTCTCTACCCCGTCCGAGCGAAGCATGGCTTGCTTGGCTCTAAGAACGCCCAGCAATTGAATCACGAGTTTCCGTTCGTGAAGACGCCCTAAGAGGTTATGTCGCCGACGAGCTGGAGAGTTTCTCGTGCGATGAGCGGAAAAGTCTCGTGAGGTCCTTGAAGCTGAGGCGGGACGTGATGGCGGGTAATCAGGTCAATTTGTTGGACATCTGAGGGTGCTAGAGACGATAGACGCGAGCGCTTGCTCGGCACATGCGCCGAGCTCCCTCTAAGTTGAGCTAGCTATTTAGCCAACGTGGCAGCAATGGTGAAGCAGAAACCCAAAGCAGCAGCAGAAAGAGCAACAATGGAACGAAACGGACACGTTGAAAAATGGATCGGTTTTCGAAGAAGAGGAAAGGCGAGCACGAAAGAGTGAAAGAGGGAACGAAGACCGTCGCAGTTCAGATGTCTGGCTGAACCCTTGTCCATAATAGTAAGCGTAGAATTGTCGTTAGGCAATGTGTTGCAGAAAACAAGCGGGCGTTTGGAAGACCCAATTCAAAGCGCTGCGGCGTATGGGAGTAGCGCTGAGCATCTGAGTTTCTTCTCGGATAGATAACGGCACCTAGTATATCCCTGTGGAAAAATCCGGGCACTGCCAGCGTTTCGCCTCAGATCGAGATAAAGATTCGGCAGTTATCTCGTCTGCTTCCTTGGCCAAAGATGCAGACAAGACGCCCTCCTCAAAGAATATTCAGAAGCAAAGTGCGCAAAGATGGCGAGAGGAAAAGAAGATGGACGCCCATTGCTTCGCGAGATGAGTCTGAAAGCACTAGCCGTCATACGTAAATCCACCAGGCGGCGAAGAAATAGTGCCAGACCATGCCATGAATTGCAAAGACGAAGAGGACATGTGTCATGGTGGTCGAGAGACAAGTCGTTTCGGCATCTGCCGATCTCTTCAAGAAATTGAGAATCGATGGAAGGGACGGCGACGTATGAGGTCGCCGCCAAGCGGGGAGAGCGAGTCGGAGAGCAACGAGGATGTACATACCACTGTCCGGCCCCGGACGAGCAGATTGTGAGTGGCGCCACGTTATTTTGCGAGTGATAGTGACGCGGTCTTTAGGCCTGGAGCCTGACTCAAGATGCGCTGCGACTTTGGTGATAACCCTCATGCGTGCAAGCATTGTCTTCAGGGAAACCAGAACTGGGTCATTGAGGAGAGGAAGAAGACGCAAACGCCAAAGTAAGTCTTGCTTTTAGACGCGTCGATAAGAGCACTGGCTAATCTTTGATTTTAGCAAATGGGAACATCTCCTCGCACAGCTTCACGAGAAGGACGCAATCATTGAAAGCCTATTGAAACATATCTTTGTCAAAAGCTACGAGAGACAAGGCGCCGTCCTACCTGTAGCACTACAGTACCGACTGGTCAGCACGTCGTTATGTCGGTGAACCTCGTGTCCAGTTATCGGCAGGTCTGAAAATCGGGACAGAGAATTGGTCGATCCCTTCATTACTTACTCTATTGTACATTAGCCTTGGCGTCTTTTACCTGTACATAGCTAGGCCAAGTTTTAGTCTCATACCATCCGGCTGTGCCCACCCTAAAAAGGTCATGTGATGTATGAAACTAAAACGCGGAGCGAACGCGCTTTGCTTCTTACCACGAGCACGACCACCATTTAGGACACTGGCAAGCCCGCCTAAAGGCCATATTCAAGAACGAGCGGCAGGTGAAGACATGGCTGCGATGCTGCGTTTCACTCGCCATGTCCCTCATTTCCGAGTCTATTGCAGGTACAGTCGCTTGGATCGGCAACACCCGGCGCTGACTCATCCAGATTCCAGGTCCAGATTCAGCTTTCTTTCCTCCCTCCCTCCATATTCATTTCTATTCAACACCAACCATTCACCCCACCCTTAATTGCACGCAAAGCCAGTCAGGCGACATCGGATTATACACGGCTGCACGCCTCACATGCGTATGATCGGCGCGCTGCCGGAACACTTACAGACATCGAGTCTCGCAAATTGGGATGGGACTGCGTCTTCGCGACAGGGTGGGCGCGAAGGACAGGAGAGAGATGAGGGCACGGACGAGTTTGGGCGGATAAGAACGGCGGACGTGGACATGGTGCGTGTTTCTTGCCTTTTATTAGTCCTTTGGCTGTCTCTCATAGCTGAACAGGACGGCGGTACTCCAGGCCTTGGACAGATTCGCGCGCGTGAGGACGAGGAGCAGGTGCCAGGTTTAAATTTGGACAAGTCGCAAACGCCATCTCGTCCCCGTACACCACCACTAGCGCACGCGTCCTCGTCCCTCCCCCACAGAGATGTACTACCCTCGTACGCTGAATCGCTCAAGGTACGGGGCGTTCTCTTCATTTATAGAAACGGAGGTGCTTACATCGGTTTGTAGCACACCAATTCCCCACGTTTAACAAACCGCCATGCGCGGTCTACATCGAGCTCTGAAATAATCAATGTAAGTCCTTTATATTTTCAATACCTGACTAGGGTTCGTAGATGACACTCTCCCAGTCGCTGCGAACGCGGATGGTACCTCTAAACACGTCGCGTCCGGCTCATGCCCATGCCCCGTCGTCTATCACCAAGGAACCGACCCGTCCCAATTCACCTATTAAGCGCCATCCTCCGACGGGACCGCGCGCTGATTCCGCCCACACGCAACACCCAGAACTGCCCATGAAAGATCGCCCCACCAAGCCTCTCCCGCCAACGAGAGTGGGACGGCCTCACGTGGAACGTTCTCTACCTTCTTCGTCTCAAAGACCTCTGCCGTATCCTACGCCTTCTATACCGCGACAGCCTAGAGCGGCGATGGAGGGACGTTCGTCGGGCGTATCTGATTCTGGTTGGCCGAGGCGAGAGGTAAGTCTACCCTTAATATCCCGTATAGTTGTTTTTGATTCTCTTGTATAGATGCAACTTACAGCGCAGAATTCCGTCGGTTCTGGGTCAGGGTTGGGGACACCTTCGTCGTCTTTATCCACGTCTACCACTAACCAGGCTAAGAAGCCTCCACCGTTAATCAAATCGAATGCGGACAAGGTACTTCACTCGTTCTATCCGTTCTTTTCGTGGTATATTGATGTTCATTGTAGGCCAAGGAAATGGCACGACTGGAGAAGGTTCGCGTTCATTCATACTCGTTTCGAGTCGTTTTGTTTGACGAGTTTTTGTTAGCTGCGAAAGGAAAAAGAGAGGCCCGACTCGTCTCCAATGCTTCAACTGAAACCAGCTGGAAAGAAGGTTTTACCGACGTTCAAGAGCTTGATTCAAGGACAGACTGCTGATAGTTGGACTATGAGCGTGCAGAAATCGAGCGAGGTACGTCCTTTGACGTAGCGTGGCATTGGATTGGTGCTCACCTTTTTGAAGGATACTGTCCGCGAAGAAGCTGCCTCTACCAGTATGTCTACCTCTGGACGTCCGCCATCCCCGAAGCCCTTCTTACCTGGGCCGTCAACTACCTCTCCCCGCCAACGTCCATCTTCAGCGGAACAACGAACATCTAATGGCAGCTTAGACGAGACGAAACGTCCAAGCCCCAGCAAGCCTGCTCGTCCTGTAGAGCCCGGACCATCATCACGTCGTGGCAAGGACGACGTGGACCCGCTTTTTACTCCACCTAAAGGACCGGACGTGGCATTGTTTAAGCCGCCGAGTTCACCCCTGTCATCATTGTCTTCTCCCGAGCCTGTCGCGCGGTGGGCGGAGACGCCTGAGCCGGATGATGATGTGATCGTGGTGCAAGCCAAGGCGAAGAAGAAAAAGAAGACGCTGCAAGTCCGCGTTATGGTTCCGCGGTTGAGCAAAGCGGAGAGGAAGACGTACAAGAAAGAGGACGAAGAGACTTTGGGGTCTAAGCATTTAGTTTCTCTGCGACGCTCCGAGTCTGCGCGTGCTTCGTCGTCTGCTGTTGTCCAGCGCTCATCTTCGTCTTCCACCATGCAACGCTCATCGTCTGCTGCATCTCGAAAGCAGTCTTCCTTGTCGTCTGTGCAACGTTCTTCCTCATCATCGTCCCGACATCCGCCTTCCACCTCGTCACATCCTGCTCCGCCATTGCCCTCGTCGTATAGGCACCCGCAGCGCAAGGCGAAGCAAAAGGCATTTGTGGATATCGAGGAGCAGCAGTCGATGACCAACACGTTCCGCTTGAACGAGTGGTATGAGCTGGACGATGATGACGTCTTGGAGGTGGAAGAGAAGGTGGTGCATATTCCAAGGAAGGGGGATCCTGGACCGTCGAAGAGCAAGGTTCCTGTGGCGTCGACGAGTAAAACGCCTGCTTTCCACGTCAACCCTGCGTCTAGCGCTGCACCCGTCACTGGCGATCTGGCGGCCGTGTACAATCAGCTTGGGGCGGGTTCTGCACAAAAGGAGAAGGGAAAGCAAAAGGTCGATAAAGGGAAAGGGAAAGCCCGGGCGGTCGATGATGACGAGGTGATGATTGTATCCGTTGAAACAGCTGGCGGCAAGAAGAGAAAGCACGTCGATGGGGTGCGCGAGGATGCGACGAAAAAGATGAGAAAGGTGGAGGCGACAACACGGTCTCGAGCGACTTTCGATGTATCGGCTGAAACCGCGGGCAGTAAGAAGAGAAAGCGGGACGAGTACCCCACTCGCCCCGACGGACACGAAATCAACTGCCACCAGTGCCGGTACAAGTCACGGATGGTGTACATGCAATGTCAGAGCGGGGCGTGTACCCACAGAAGGGGCGGCAGGGTGGTCAAGGGAAAGATTTATTGTGTCAAGTGTATTACTGAAAGGTTAGTGTGGCGTCTTCATATGATAATTTATTTGCTTTTTCGGCTGACGATATATGTATGTGATAGGTATGACGAGTACAAGTTTGTGGAAGGCAAGGTGGACACGTGTCCTGCGTGCGAGGGGATATGCTCGTGCGATAGATGTACGCTGAAGAGGGGCGAGGTGTATCGGGGTCCGTATGTTGCGGGGCAGAAATTTGCGGAGGAAGAGGTGACGCCAAAGACGAATAGGCCGGCTAGGCAGAGGAAGCGCCCCAAGCGATTCGTAGAGGAGCAGGGCAGGAAGAAGAAGGAGAAGGAGAAGGAGAAGAAGGGGTGGAGGAGGGTGGTTAAGACGCGGGAGGGGTTGTTGTCGGGCAAGACGATGTGGGAGTCTGTGGAGGCGAGGATTGCGAAGAGTCAGGTTGGTGAGGAAAGTCAGCCTGCCGGACAATCCACCTCCACTTCAGAAGCTGCTGCTCAACCAGGAGGAGGCGTCGCGTATTGGGGTGCGATTTATGGCGCTGAGCATGCCGTGAGGGTGGGGAGTGCGTGGGTGCCTGCTGCGAAGCGCAAGTTCGCAGAGGATGGAGAGGAGGATGGGGAGGAGGAGTGGGGTGAAGGGGCGAAGGTGTATGTGCAGAGAAAGAGGGTGTATGTTGGGGCTGTTGTGCCTGAGTGGGGGTTGGCGGATGCGAAGAGGGAGGGGCCTGCGCGCAAGCGTGTGATGGCATCGGGTGAAGGATCGTCTTCGGGTGCTCAGCAGGGAGAGGCATCTACGTCTACGTGTGGTGAAGGACAAGCAACATGTGTTGAGCCGCCGAAGAAGTGGAGACGATGTTTTGTGGGCGATCCTCGGCTTTTGACGCTGTCGTTTTCGGATTGGGGAAGGAAGACGTTGGGGTTGGATGATCCTCCTGCTCCTGCTGCTACTCCGGATGTGGCGGTAAGTCTCCCATCTCTTCTGTTGGCGTGACTTGGTGGCTAACGGGCGTTGTAGGCGAATACTCGTGACGAGGACGAGAAGACAGAGTTGGACGGCGCTGGGATGTGGGATATGGAGAGCGTGTTGACTGAGCTTACGCCGAGTCCGAGTCCGGAGCCTGTGGACCAGAAGGCGTTGGGGTTGGATGATCCTCCTGCTCCTGCTGCTACTCCGGATGTGGCGGTAAGTCTCCCATCTCTTCTGTTGGCGTGACTTGGTGGCTAACGGGTGTTGTAGGAGAATACTTGTGACGAGGACGAGAAGACAGAGTTGGACGGCGCTGGGATGTGGGATATGGAGAGCGTGCTTACGCCGAGTCCGAGTCCGGAGGCTGTGGACCAGGATTGGAGTGTCCAAGCGGACGACGGGGGGAATGATGAAGTCGAAGTGGAGTATCGGGAAGAGGTAAAGGAAGGGCAGGTGTTGCCAAGGACAGATATGATTCGGGCGATGAGTGCGGGGCTGGACGCGTTGGGAGTTGAGGTGAGGTATGATTTGCGGGCCTAGTTTTCCAACGAAAGGAGGTTTTTTTTTGTTTATGTATGAGAGTTTGGCTATGCGTACTTGTATTGGTTGCTTTATTCGTTGTGTATATATGTTATTGTTTTTCGCCTCCTATTAGTTATGGTGTATACGATACAGACATTGATCGCTATTCGTTGTGTATGTTATCATCTGGTTTTCTTGTGCCATGATGACTGTGGCTTTCTTTCGTACAGGACTATTTGGAACGGGATTTGTGATCCGTGTTTGGAGAAATGGATCCGACTTGTGGAACGATCATCTTGAGAGGTAGAACAAGTTTGTGGTTTTGCTACCTGATCATCTCCCTAGGTTTGACACTCAATGTAGTCAAGCCTGCTACTGCAAACTCGAGATCTAAACTGCCCGTTGCCGTCGTACGTTTTCCGGTGGATGGGATTGGGAGAACGTGTCCATTGACACTATTTTCAATTATGTGCAGTTCATGTACGTGGGCGGTGAGGATCCGATTGAACACACTACGAGAGCAGATTGCGCTTTAACTGCAAGTTGGAAGCGAAGCGATGATTGACTCTTGTCGAAAGACGAGCAAAAGATCCGTGGGCGGAACGTCACTTGAGTAGTCCGAACGAGACAGTATACGAGGATGTTTGTTCTATTTGAACTTTTCTACTTTCTTTTTGAGGCCATGGGCAGGCTGATATTGGCGAAGACTGGTTTCTCTAGTCCACTGCCCCGGGGAGAAAAAAGACACTCGACTCGGATGCTGCGCAACACTGGTGGGTAATGAACTCGGTGAACGCATCCATGTTGTTCATTAAACAAGATACGCAAAGACAGGGAAATGAGTGAAGGGTACGGTACTGACCTTAGATAAGTCCAATCACATTAGGATATTATTAAAGCAAAGGCCGTCCAATGAGTGGCACTGAGCCACTGGCTCATTAATCTACTTCCAAATTTAAATGGTCGATGTAGCTTGATGTGGAACATGAGATACAGCTCGTTTGAGCTCGTCGAGAACAGTTTCGGCATTCAAGGGTGTGTTAGTGACAACGGAACGAAGGTCAACTTTAATTGTAGCGATAAGCAGGAGGCAAACAGTCATAGTCTGATTGTGTAGCCGCGGCGAGAATCGACACTCAATCTACGGCTGACAGTGGCAGAAGAGAGGCGGGAGACAAGTAGATCGGTTCCTATTTTTGGGGTGGTCCGTGCGCTGTTCGTCCCCACGGACACCTACCAAGCCACGCCTGCGGCCAATACGTGATTCTCTTCATCAAGGGATACCCGAGAACGAGTGGTACGACGGCTACGAGAACTTTCAACCTGCACTCCGCTGAATTTGGTCATCTTGAAGAAGGAAGAAGCACACATACGCGAGCTGATTGATACCCCAGAGCAACCAGAGCAGGATAACTACGTGGACTGCGAGAAAGACGATAGCACTCGTTAGGGAGATTGCCTTCGACGCCATGGGGCGAGATTTCGTGCGTTCTACTCTAATCAGGGCATGAAATTATTCGTTAATCGAAAAGACGCACCAACTTGAGCGTCGAGATCGCGATCCATGATGTCATCCCAGACGCAGCCGGCACCTAGTGGCGACAACTTACAAGCTATCTTCAAACAGGAATGAGTTAAGGCGACGTACTAAGCCAAAGAGAGTTTAGTAATGGCTAAATTCGTGTTGGGAGAGCTAGATACCTGCGAATGATACAAGCAGAGGCAAAGTCGAATCCGAACTTGGCGAGAAACAAGTCGGGTGGAAGCTGGACGACCCGTGCGGCCATCGTCAAGCCCCACGCTGTGTACACAGATGAGTACACTGGGAAAGAGATGTAACCAGGCGGCTCACCGTACGGGGAGAAGCATATCGTGATTCCGACGAGCGATTTGACTTGCGAGTTCAATCTAGAAGTGTCCGGAACGTAAGAAGTACGAGTTATTATAGGGAAAGAATATCCTTGCTAGGTGGTGAATTGAGGAGGCCATTGGAGTCGACGCGATTCAATGCTGTTTTGTTGAATGTCTGCCGGCCTATTAAATAGATGAATATGCGTGCAAGGACACCAATACAGCTGGCAGAATGTAGTTACATTCCTTGCGACTTGCCTAGAGCTGGGCTGCTGACATGCACCGTGTCAGTAAACGGGAGCAAGCAAAAAGTCGCGCTGGAAACGCCACTGATAACCGATGATCACAGACAGAATGTCGTCTTCCCTGGTATCCAGATCTGCATTCCCTCAAATTTTCGAAGGATGAAACGTTCCTGTACCCAAGAACTACGAAGACGCGAAATAGTATTCCAATGTGAAGGTGGAAGTCGGAACCAAATTGAAAAGCCAAGGCAAAACGCAATGATGATGTCACGTGAAGGGGTTTCCGGGGTCTGCCTCTACCTTCTTCCTCTCCAACAACCACATTGAATTCCTATTTCCCGCTATTTACGCGTCGAAAAGGCATATTTCGCGCCTTTAAAACTCTTCAACATTACTGTGCCCAAGACTAATTCGGCTCTGACGAGGCAAGCTTCCCAGTCGAGCCGTCTTGACGACTTAAACAGTTTATGCAATCTTGTCAAATCTAGTGGTCTCTGGTTTTCGGGACAAAAATGCAGTGGACTTGTGTCAACTTGCGAAACTGGACATGCCTGAGGCTGCACTGCATTTGTTATCCTTGTGTATGTCAACTTTCATTCCATCATCCTCTCATTGTTGTCCAAGCATATATTAATGGACCATTCCCTAGCAAATCCAATCAACACGTCTTTACTACCCGCGCTATGCGGCCGCATATAAACTATGAACAGCGATTCCGCTCATCATGGCTGCCTTCGTCGACATTCTGGTTTTCAACGGCCAAGGCGCTGCTGACTCCAAGCTCTCGCAGATGCGCGCGCTCGCCCTGCGAAGTACCACAGTTCCCGCCGTATCGGTCCTGTTAGCCGCCTGCTACGAAGCGTTTTGTACCGAAATGTCAACGCTGCAGGCTTCGGAATCTGGCGTTGACTTGGCTCATTTTCCGACCAAGGAAACCCTACTCACCGTTAACGAGGAGAGATACACCTACAATGCCATCATCTCTGGATCTACGCTTTTTCTTGTGCAGGCTTTGCGATATCTTGTGTTTGTTACAGCGCAGGTTTCGGACGCATCAGTAAAGGACAAACTGAAGTGAGTCAATTTGCACGCTGGCTTCTCCTCCGGCATCCTCCCTGCGATCGTCGCTGCAACGTCGGACTCGCTTCCGTCGTTCCTTTATCATGCGGTCGAGGCGTATAGGTTTGCCCTTTGGATCGGCTTCCGCGCTCATCGTTACCGCAACGAAGTCATGCGCAACTCGTTCATCGAACGCGCCGCTCCATGGAGCCTCGTATTCATAGGGACACCTAAATCTAGCTTGGAGAATGTCATTGTGACCTTTACCAAGGTGTGCACTACTTCCACTATATTGTTGGAATTACTCCTCATTCTGTGGATGACAGGGAAAAGACACCTCATTGCTTTATATCACTGCTGTTATCGACTCCACCACCATCACGGTTTCTGGTCGTCCGGACGTGCGAGCCTCATTTGCGCAGCGATTTAAAGGTGGTGTACGTGAGACGACCCTCGAGACTTTGTACCACGCACCCGCCCACCTCCATAGCACGCGACAAGCAGTGCTCGACGGTGTTCGACGTCGGCAGATTCAGTTCCCCATGCTGGAGAGTGTCCACATCCCCATTCATTCCAGCTTCTCAGGACAAGTTATTAATACCAGCGGCGCAGATGGAAAGTCGCTGCTCGAGCTTGTGGTCGACATGATCCTTGTCCAGCCAGTCAATTGGGACTCCGTGGCAGACGGACTCACCAAGATGTCGCTCCCATCGGGTGTCCGGGTTCTAAACTTTGGTCCTGGGATTGGACTGACGAAGTTGTTGATGAAGGATTTGAGGGCGGCGGTGACGAGGGTGGATCTCAGCATTGCCGATATCGTCAAGCCTCCTAAGCAGGAGCCCATCGCCATCGTCGGTATGGCCGTGAACATACCAGGCGCACCGAATGTTGCGAAGCTTTGGGACGTTTTGGAACAAGGAATTAATACCATATCGGAGGTACGTACCTCCGTTCCTCTCTTGTTTGTATACAATTCTAACTGTCTTGTAGATCCCGGAAAGTCGGTTCAAAGTCTCGGATTATCGAGAAGGGAATAGACAAATGAAAGCGCACACCGGAAACTTCATCGACAATGCGGAGAAAAGTTCTTCAAGATCAGTCCCCGTGAAGCCAAGAGCATGGATCCACAGCAGCGCGTGCTTCTCCATACGGCGTACGAGGCCCTAGACGACGCTGGATACGTCCCCAATGCAACCGAGTCGTTCAATCCGGATACATTTGGTTGTTTTATTGGCGTGGCAACGAATGATTATGTGCAGAATCTTCGTAATGATATCGACGTCTAAGTACTACAGTACTAGTGTGTTCGTTTTTAAAACTCATCTTTGCTCTCTGCTAAAATTAATCTTCCTCAGGCACGCTGAAAGCTTTTCTGAGTGGGCGACTTTCATACGCCATGCAACTTGGCGGGCCTTCCATTGTTATTGACACCGCATGTTCGTCTTCCGCCGTAGCCATATACCAGGGTGCTCGCGCTTTGATGAATGGTGACTGTAACGCTGCCCTTGTTGGAGGCGTAAATGTCATCACGAGCCCAGATGTACCCCTTCTCAGTATTATATATACCAGTTTTTCTAATGTGTCGTTCAGATGTTTCTGGGGCTCGACCGTGGACACTTCTTGAGCCCCTACCGGCCAATGCAAATACTTCGATGAATCCGCTGACGGATACTCGCGCTCCGAAGGTTGTGGTCTTTTCGTCCTGAAGCGCCTGACCGATGCGCTTGTGGAACAAGGTCTTATCTGGGGTGTAATTCAATTCGAGCAGTGGACGTGAACCAGAACGGCCTGGCGACTTCCATATCACGTTCCGACACAGATCGACCTCTTTCGGACTGTGTTGCAGAATGCTGGTATTTCCGCCGCGCGCGTAAACGTTGTGGAAGCGCATGGGACTGGTACTCGCGCTGGCGATCCTAGCGAGTTAGACAGTATTCAGACAGTGTTCTTAGCGGGTGGAGAGAAAAGGGATTTACATGTCACGTCGATCAAGGCGAATATAGGTCATCTGGAAGCGGCGTCTGGCGCTGCTGGTCTGGCAAAGCTTCTTCTCATGTTTTACCACCGCACTATTCCTCGGTGCATATCCCTCCGAAAGCTCAACCCTAATATTCGTCCGGGAGATGGGCTCGTCATTGATCAAGTCGCTACTACTTGGAACCCTAGTCATCCAGGACAGACGCGGATGGCTCTGCTCAACAATTTTGGTGCTGCAGGGTCTAACGCTGCCATCTTGGTGGAGGAACATGTCCGGAACCCTCCAGAGCCTGCCAAAATGTGTCACGTGCTGGGCAGACCGAGGAGGCGTTGGACAGGTTGAAGGAACATTATATCGCATGGATGCAGAGCCGGACATGTACAGAGTCGTGGAGCGACATGGCTTACACGGCTACAGGGTGCCGACAGGTCTACCCGTGGCGTACGGCAATCTCGGCCTCCAATAAAGAGGAGGCGGTTGCAAAGTTGAAGACTAGCAAACTCGTTGACACGACTGCTTTGAAGGCCAACCCGAAGGTGGTCTTTGTCCTCTCAGGACATGAGCTTTGGAACGGCGTTCATGACATAGCGGCGGCGTACGCCAGTGTTATCTCCGAGATAGCCAAAGGACCTGTTCTGCTGGGAGGTAAGATTTAAAGCTGTCTAGTGATCTAGCCGTTATCTGACGGGTGCAGGTTGGTCTTTCGGGGGTGTCCTGGCGTATGAAACTGCACTGCAGCTCGTAAAGTTCGACGTCAATGTTAAAGGCGTCCTACTCATTGACGGAGGCATGACAAAAATGATCTCGTCAGTTAGCAGATCCTAACTGGAATCGGTACGGATTTCAGTTACCTCAGACTGATTTCAGTTAGCATATGCCCGCTTCCACCATTCTGGAATCGGGATCCCGCATCGACCCTCATAGTCGGGATCGATCCCGTACCCGTCTGGGAGATGCCTCACGTGGGAGCGTCATGACTTGTCCGCGTTGGCGCGTCCTTGCTATACCTGTGCTATACCAAAGTACTAGTAACACACTCACCGTCATAACGTCCTTCCCCTCGTAATGTCCTCATTGTTGTCTGCATTTTCTCGTTGTTGTCAATTAGCTGTCTTGATGTCTGCGGTGTCGAGGTCTTTGTAACAGCCCTGTCGCGTCGTCGCGGTGTCTTCGCAGTCTTCCAATTCTCGCTGACCACATTATCTGTTGTTTCCGCTTGGAGCTTGAATGCTAGGTCTCAGCAGTCATTGTGCAGATTATCAAGAGTTCTCAATGAAAGGGTGGTGACGCGGTGGCGGCGGCGGGTACCAATCCCAGTTAGCAGAGAGCGGCGGGATGTGCCAGTGCAAATTTCAGTCAAGTAGCTCCCGATTCCAGTCAGTTCAATGCAATTACAGTTATACATATATAACTGACGAGATTATACTCGGTGCCATCGTAGTCCTTCCCTTGGTGCCTTGGATATCAGATCACCTTGGTCGACGAATGGCCATCGTATTTGGGAGTGTGCTGATGGTAATCGGCGCTGCTCTATAGACCGCTTCGCAAAACTGTATGTAGCCCCCGTTCGCATTGGATGTGACTAAACGGACGTAGTCACGATGTTTGTCTGCTCTCGGCTCATCCTTGGTTTCGGAATTCCATTCGCCATCGTAGGAGCATCTTCTCTCATCGGAGGTTAACAAACTCTCCTTTCCTTCTTTGGAAAAAGTCTCGATATCTTTTAATAGAGCTATCGCACCCGAAACAACGAGCAATCTTAGGATCTCTGTTCAATTCTTGTTGGTTCATCGGTGAGCGTCGTGTGATCCCCTTACCTTCCTTTCTTTATGACGTGTCGCTCCAGGTTCCATCGTCGCCGCCGGTATAACCCTGGGCACTTTCAAGATGGACAGCAACTGGGGTTGGCGCATCCCATCGCTCATCCAGATCCACGAAGGGGCCATATGGTGAATGCCGAACGCCGAACGGCCGACATCCAGGCCGAAGTCCTTCTGAGGGGGGTACTCGTCCCTTACACCATCATCGCTGCACGAACTGTCCTCATCCAACCCTCCCACCTTTGTCCCCTCCAACACCCTCGCTATTCTCGCCTAAGGCCAGACCGCACACAACGTCGCGACCAACGCTGAAGTCGAACGCCAACGGAACAGTAGTAGATCTAACTGTAAGTCTCGAGACATGCACATACATTCACTTTTACTCTTGCTTAAGTAGTAAACGCGGAGACTGGCGTGCGCTTTGTTCCGCCCAACGGGCTGTCGTAGCTCCAAGCAAGACACGTTGAAATACGCGCTCTCGATCACGAACCCGCTTGCGCACGAATAGCTTGGGGACTGTTCCATCCGGATGTCAAGACAAAATGCATCTCGCGCGTGAGCTGATGGTGGGAGGAAGAAGAGAATGATGGCCAGACAGTGATCAAACACGGCGCGATCGAAATAAAAAAGCAAACACCGCTCGACAGTGAAAGGTATCTCGCGCGCGCGTTACGACGATGCGAGGGCGGGGGATGCGTTAGCGCGCGCCCAAGGCGCTTCTGGCGGGAGATAGGGACTTCGGCCAGGACCTCGGTCGTTCGGTCGTTCGGCTCTTCGGCAATCCCCATACTACCCCGCCCTCAAGGGAAGGTGGCTGACGAGCGATTGCTTTATGTAGATCGGCACCCTCACGATCCTGCTTCTATTCACTGGATGGACAGTCGCGAGCTCGAACTACGCCATGACATCAAGTGACGCTTCCTCGCGGGCGGTCATTGCGTGAGTGCCTTTTTCTCTTTCTTAACCAACTTGATCGACTGATTAACGTTCTGCAGATTCATATTCCTCTACAGCCCCGCGTACAACGTCTGTTTCAATGCACTCACCTACAGTGCGTACCATCCAATGACTTGGCCTCATTGGCTAATACTGACATCCAGGTCTCATGCAGCGTATTTGGTCGAAGTCTTCCCATATCATGTCTGCGCGAAAGGAATTGCGGTCTTCCAGTGGTTCGGCCGCATGGCTGCGTTCTTCAACCAATTCGTCAATCCTATCGGGCTTGCGAATGCTGATGCGTTCCCTGTTCTCCGATGTCTCCTATGAATTTAATAGTCATCTCCGATCCAAGGTTGGAAGTATTATATCAGGTGATATTGTTAACGCTATCATTCAAGCGATTGATTTACATCCTCATGCGAATGCGCATAGCTACTGCGTATGGATCGCCGTCGAAGTGCTCCTCATCTACTTTTTGTTCCCGGAAACCGCGCACAAGACGCTAGAGGAATTATCTTTCTGTACGTGCTTTCCTTTGAAGTTTGAGTGGCTCCGACTGAGATGTGACCAGTGTACGAAACGGACATTCAAAAGGAGCAGGTTAAACGAGTTGAGGAGGACCTGGGGGATCAGGTTGAGAAGAGGGATGATGATGCTGTGACGAAGTCAGCGTGAAGTGATTAATGTCAGAAGGAACCACGAGGAATGTGTATGTTAGTGAAGTTTGTGAATGACCTTTCCGTGATATGTGTTGACTGCAAGTTGCGTTCCACCGGTCAAGCTACCTTATACGATCAAACGACCAACCCCGTGCACCAACCTGTTTTCAGTCCGGGTCTCTTGTGTTGTCAGCGCGCACTGAAGTACTGAGGCACCAGGTCAGATTGACGTAGATTCTGGGTCTTTCAATCGAAACGTGAAATTTAGCATCATCGAGTAAAATTATCACAGTCCGAACAGTCGTTAAGAATCAAATAAAGAACGAGTATATCTACTTGTTGTAGTAGCAGATGTAGTGGTCCCCGCAAGGGCCATCGCCCGAGTTGGGGTAGTTGAAGCGCCAGCGGTCGCTATTAAAAGTACAATCAGTCTCGTCTCCAAAGTAGAGAGCACAAGAAAGAGCCTACCCTTCATCGACCATATCGTCGGGGTTGCCCCAGCTTTCGTCACCATGCCTGCTACCGCCCTTGCCGATGTAGCAGATGTCTACGAATGAGGTGAGGTTGATATGACACAAGGCAGAAGAGCGACTTACAGTGTCCCGGGCAGGCATTGGGGTGTCCATCGGTGGAGCCAAAGTTGAGCTTCCACCGGTCGCCTTGGTCGACGATGAGGTCGGGGTTGCCATAAGAGGTTTCGCGCTTCGTGACCATGCCCTACAAAAGAAACGAATGTAAGGTTCGACTGCGTAGTACGACGGTGAAGAGTCAACGTACGGTATCGACGTTGGGGCTAGGAAGAGCGACGACGCCCAAAGCAAGAGTCATCAATGCAGCAAAAGTGGTAGTAAAATGCATTAATGAAGAAGCAGAATGAAGAACTTAACTCGCTGACCATGTACGCTTTATACCAGAGCACTGTGGAGTCCTCAAACATACAGATGACACGAGAACGGGTGAAAGTATATATTCAAGAGAAATCAGAAACAGCCTCAACGCGCAGAGTGCTCAACGTCCTGCAGCGCCAATATCCGACTTGGTCGGAAAGACGAGCGCTCAAACAAAGGCTAAAGGTCACATTTCATGCCGTTCTCGTCATGCTGCCGTATGGCCATCGTAGTGCAAAGACTTGGTGCTCCAATGAATGAATTGAGCATCCAAACTTCTAGCCGACAATGAAAATCTCCATATCAAAGACGCACCACTGGTAGGCATCTCGGGTTCCACTGACATAGAAGAAGGTAAGATTGCCGTCGAATTAACAGTTTACGCCACTGATGGAGGCTGTGCTCGCTGAGTCGCCTATACCTTAGGCGAGTCTATTCTGTGTTTGGAAATCAATTTAGAATTGAGGTTGAAAGCACGGCATTTGCCAGTGGAATATTGAAGCCTAAAGAGTGCTAAATTAGAAACCGCCATTAGAGAACGAAGACATCGAAGTACTGGTGGTTTTTGAAGAGAAGGTCGTTCGTTGTCCAAGAGACCGGTGGCGGTGCTGGGTTCAAACCCGGAAATTGCCGGCCGCAGGTTCGCAAACTACTAATACTATGATCAAACTTTTCTCGTACCGGAAGATATTCATTCTGTCTTACGGCCTGCTACGCCAGACTCCGTCATACCCTCTCGGCCAGCGAGATCATCAAATTTTTCATGGTCATTAATCCTGCGCAGTGCGGCCGTTCTCATCGCAATTTCGCACATGCGCCACGACTTCGAATTCGCTTGGCCCTTTCAGCTGCAGGTACAGAGGTCCTCTCATATGTTTCATCCTTCCTGAGTCTTCCAGCCTAAACTGCTGTGGTACTCACATCCCGCGCACAACGTTCCCCGCTCATTCGGATTCTTCATTCACCCTGGCCAAATACGCGGCTAAGCCGCTAATGTGATGCGTCTCGAATGAGAACCGCGTGGCGTTGTTGGAGCTCTATTGAACATGTGCAAGTCTGGCCCTTATTTCTACGTTCGTGAAACTGCAAGTCATTCCATTAACAGCTCGAAGAAACGCGCTTTCCCCCAGATCGCGTCCTCCGTCACGTCAATACCCTGCAGCCGATGTCGAGACTTACGTTCGTCAATTCCCGTCAGGATAGCCACGACCTATTGGGACACGATTCTTTGACGCTAGGCCGGTCAGGCTATCATTCGACGACACCTGCACGTCAGGAATTTACCTCTTTTGCGAAGCCGCCGATGAAGAGGAGATTAATTCTCAGTGAAATCATTGATATTGATACTAACAAGGTAGGAATCTGTTTACATCCAATCTATTATTTCTGCTGACAACATACGACCCACCTTCTACAGTGCAGCGACCAAGCGGAGGTCTCCACCACGACCTCATCCACAACCCGGCGACCATGTTATACTTTGAGCTGCAGCGGATTGGGACCGTGACTACGGGCCGGTACATAGAGGACCAGCTGCGCCGCTGGCACAAGACCATCGAGCGATACGGTCTCAAGCTCCTCGAGGCGTACATGATGCAGATCAGCGACATCCGCGAGCGCAAGGCGTTCCAGTCGTGCTTCCCCGTGCAGCTCGCCGCGCCGCCCCCAGACCAGACCTCCAGGGTACCCACAAGGCAAATTATTTCGAATACGCCCTTTTACGGCCGTTCGGGTTCATGGAAGTGTTGTGGTGTATTCGTGTCGACGCTCACCCTACAAATACTCACGTTCGCTGTCCGTGTCGCGTCTGTACCCCACCAGACCCCCCATCGCCGGCCTCCCCACCGAGCTATGATCCTCATATTCCAATATGCATGTAACGACATCGAATACTGGCTCACCGCTCTCTCGCTCAGCCTCGTATCGCGTAACTGGCGCTCTATCGTGCACGCTCTGCCGAAGGTCTGGACACATATTGTTGTGGATATCCCCACGGTCAAGCGTACTGGGTGCCGTACACCATGACGCACGTTCGAGATTGTGTGGTGGTACCTGCACCTAGCGGGAGAGGCGCCACTTCATGTGAAGCTGGATCTCCTAGCTATGGACGAGGATAGGGAATTTGAGCGCGTGGTGGCTTTGCTCGTGCAGAAGGCGACGAGATGGGAGCGGGCTGATATCAGATGTGCTTCTGAGAACCTTTGCAGATTTAAGGAGATCAAGAAGGCAGGGGGTGCCGATGTTGGAGAGTTTAGCGTTTTATGTCGACGATGGCGTGTGGAATGGGAAACGGCACAAGGCATTTCGGAACGCGTCGAGGCTGGAGGCGTATTCCCCTGGTGGGGTGAGCCCGAGGCAGTGTGTCGTGTCTTGGGATAAGTTGAAGACGGTTATTCTCATGGACTTTTTCGACTGTGACCTGTACGAATATCTCCGGGATGCGTCTGACATGAGGGAACTGGTCGTCGATGAAGCTTGTTTCTTCGAGGCTGCGTTTGGTCGGGGATAACGCGTCAATAACGCCGACGCGGATAAGGTCGGACCAAGCAGCCGTCTAATCCCCAAACCCTTCATTGACAGAGTAGAGAGCGCCCATGAAACTTGCTGGTGTATCTTGTACCGCCTCCCTCCAACATCGCCGAACGCATCCAATTCAATCCTCGACTTCGCCTACTCCTAACCGAACCCGTCAGCTATCGGTCAAAAACACGAAGCCCTCCGTCCCCCCCATGAAGGCCACCCCTGCCCGTGCTTGAGGGTGTACGCGTTTGGATACGGGGGTTAAGGAATGTAGAGATAGAGTACGAGTTTTTCGACGCCACACAGATTTCGCTAGTCTGCGGAGAACGCCCGATTCCAAGGCTGTTGGTGAGAGACCGGAACGGGACAGTTTCCTCGGGCATGACGACGGCGGGTGAATGTTGGGCATAAGACCTGAAGGCGCTTTGGCACGAAGAGCACATTGTCAAAGTGGACCTACAAGAAGATTAGAACTTCGACATAATGCTTGATACGGGCACTTACTGGACGGCCATGACTTTGAGAAAGTAGAGGAGGAAATTCGACAAATCTCGTGGAAAGAAAGGCTTGGGACGTTGAAGTAGTGGCAGCTCAACGAACGCCGACGCTGCTCTTTATACGCATCACCGCGTCAGGCCACTGCCGTCCTCAAAGGGTTCGCCATTGTGCTCGCCCATTGTTCTTGCCGAGTTGGGAGAAAGGAGACACAAAGGCCACACCCGTCCACATTTCGAAGGCGAGTCCACTCAGAAAGTTTGAGATCTTGATTGATGGTATGACGAGATGAAACGAACATCTTTTCCTGAGACGACGCCACACTCAGATGTCCTATGTCATAAAGGGCGATTAATTAGGAACGAGCGCACGCGATAGAACTCACCACGATTCAGCAAGGTGGATCAATCCACTCTGTACATGTCGTCCTCGAGAGGTTTACCATAAGGATTGTCGACAGCGCATGTCCTGAGCCAAATTCGTTCATCAACGCAGTTCCTCTACTTCCAAGTAGCGATGCATCGGCGGAATAGACCCAACGCCGGACCATAGAGCGCGCAAAACGAAAACACGCCCGCAGCTCAAGGCAATCCAATATGCTCCCGCGTAAATCGATGTATACAGGTTATGGCTGCGGTGCACGGGAAAGCGTCTCCCGAGATGAAGAAAGCAGCGCGTTGAGCTCCTTGGAACGGGACGAGCATTAGACGTGGGAGATGATGCCAACCGATACGCGTCTAGGTGGGATGGACGAGCGCGCATGTTGGAAGGGTGGTTGTGTCGCTGCCGAAATGGGATATGATCAGATTGACTATTTCTGGAGGAAAAAGTCCAACTAGGTCAATTGTAACATGCGAGTGAGCTTGGTGAAGAAGTGGTTGATAGTGTTATGGATCATGATTATTGGAACGAGCGTGGGACGTCTCCGCATTAACAACGCTAGTAAGATGATCATCCCCGTCTGAAAAAGGGAGCCGCGCGGGTCTGTACGCCTTATGGCAAGACGTCCGCGTCGGGATTCGAGGTCGGTATCGATTTACAACAAATGCTGTCAATGGTCCAAGTGATGGTAGGAATCAAAAGGGTTGGTGGCTGTGCTGTTGCCTCAGGTATAACTTTTGTATAGCCCTCCTACACGCACGTCCGCATCCTATGAATAGCGGCGTCTTCGCAACAGTGGCTTTCCCCATCGATCGTGTGCGCGCCAATCCACCCTATCACCCCGTGCTCGACCGCCATCAGCGAGACGTTCACAACCAACATGTACAACGCGTAAATCACTCCGCGTCAGCGAATACAGCTGGGCGTATCCTATACAAGCCAGAGCATCGTCCTCCACCTCTTCGTCGTATTGTCGTAGGAGCTTGGCGAGCTCATTAGCACGGGCCGGGCCGGGCGGGGTACGACGAGCGTGAGAGGGGGGAGATGATCCCGGCTGATGCGGGTCTAGGTGGTATGGACGAGTGCGCACGATAGCAGGGCGGCCTTGTCGTCGACCAGGTGGGAAATGATAAGGTCGAGTAGCTGTGGGGGTACACGCTCGAATGAGGTGGTCGTCCGCAGCTGGGGTTGCGACTGGGTACGCTTGGTGAACATACTGCTAATGGTTCGAAAGATCGATGGTTGAAGATCAAGCCGGGTCCGTGAGTAGCACCTCTTGATAGTGTTTTTAAAGTTTTGATGAAAAGTCATGGCCGTGTACTGGAACAGCCTCCATGAACGAAATCAACAAGTGAGAAGACGAGAAGAGAAATGTATTTCCATAGCGACATCCAAAACAACAAAACGTGAACCTAGACGCATTCAGAACTCCTGTATATCACGAACGAAAAGCCCGTACCATCCATAACCGATATCTGAAACATCGCCACTCCTTTAACCGGTCTCATCGCCCTGTCTTCCTCCAATACCACCATGTCCACCATCATAGCAATCAAAGGCTATGCAGACCTCCTCGTCGCTGTCCTCCACACAATCAACCCGAGCGTCGTATACGACAATCCCATCACGCGCATCATCACATCGTACAGCGGACTCGTACCTCGGGTTTCGTTCTGACCAATTGGAGTTGACCTCGTTGGCGTCGGGCACATTGTCACTGCGTGGTCAGGACCCGCGGTGACGCCGTCCATCTGTCCGTTGCTCTCCGTTATCCTTCATCAAAGTGGAGCTGACTAGGGATCTAGGGCGATGTGGGCTACATGGGGAGTGCTTAGAGGGAGCTGGGGAGCGCGACAGTGCTTTGGACGGGAATGAATTATTTAATCCTGGCGGGCGTACTGTACTGGATCGACCCATCAGCGGTGAAGAGGATGTAGGGACCGGTGACATACATGATTGAAAGTCTTTTTTAGGAGAAAAAGACTTTGTTATCGAATTGAGGAGATTCGAGTATTTAAGAGACTATCGGAGCATTATTGTCTGCAGTATCGACGAGACGGATAAAACTCACCTGCTTCTTTCTCGTGTGTCGGTAAGTGCGTCCGTTTGTGCCCAGGAAAGCTTGAGGGACCATACGAGTCGCGTCAGTGACCATCTCGGTCGACGTCCGGCGCGTAAAGCGGGATTGGCGGGCTTCTAGCGTATAGAATCGTACTCAAAGCGTATCCGTAGACGCTCTGGAAAATTGTATCGGTCGTTGTTGGTATAAGTGTCCAAATTGTGTTGAACTCTGTGGTAGTAGGAAGCAAGCAGGATTGTGGCTGTGCAGCCTGAGCAGGGTTTCTGATTTTCTTACTCTGGAATTCAAATACTTTGGTATTGGGACATACACACCAGGATATCTAGTAGCATAACCCAAATAGCATAGTTGTTGAACTGAAATAAAAGATTCACGCTCAAAAGCCCTCCAGCGATTCAGCGAACACTATAAGCTCCATATCGTTGTAAGCTTCGATCTCCTCCAGAAGCCGTGCCACTTGGCAAGATAAGGCTGGCATGCGATCTAACCGTAACGCATCCTTTGTTCAGCAAACTAATTCTGCGCTGACATGCCAAGCGGATCCCCGAAATACCCGCGGACCTCGATTTCAATCAGAAGAGAGGTCGAACTTTGTCATACCAGAAACAGAAGTATAGGAAGAACACTGACGAGGCGCAACCACTGTTATATGCGCCGTCTAGCAAGGTCCAAGTCGTCGTTAACGTCATGAGCAGGCGGTAGACAAACCTAACGACTCACGCACTACGCGATACTACAAGTGACCGTTTTGATGAAAATACCACTCAACGGCATTCGTATCTCGGAAGACGATAGTCCCGGCGCACATAGTCGACAGCTGCTCCAAATTCCAAAGAGTTCGATGAGTCTATAATCCGACTCGAAGGCCAGCTCAGAGTCGAGCTAATAATTCGACTAGCGCGGTGCCACATGAGAAGCAGAAACTGCAAGAGGCAGAGCAATGATGGATGAAGAAAACATGTCTAGTGGAGGTTGGAAATGATCAGTTTTTGAAGGAGAAGAGCTGCCTTTACAAAATAATTCCTGTAAGACGATTCAGAGAACTCGATGATCTGTCGTGTATGTGGGTCGACATTTGAGCGTTGAACGACTAAATTTCTGATAACGAAACCCAGGACAGTCACGGTGAGAGATACTGGCAGTGCGCACAATATTTATCAAGGCGGTTTACTATCCCACCTATTACATGTCTTCGAGTCGTCGGAGTAGATGCCGCGACGACTCGGAGGCTGCCCATTCGAGGAAGCAGACGGTGCACCGCCAGAGGTTAGAATAAGTACTGGGGCGATACCAAGTGGTGATAACGGACCAATCGAACGAAAGAAATGCAATCTCTCTGACGCCGCAGTCTCTGCCGCCGAGTATATCTCCTTAACTTCATGCCATCCTCGAACAGAGTGCCCTGAATTGCCACTGTTTCGTCAGAGAACATTCAGAAGACCAACATGGAGCAAACACGTCTGTAGCATGAAGTATTTTTCACAAACCATTCAAGACGTTGAGCAAAGGTGTAGACAAAGTGATGATTCGAGGCGCGATCGATCGGCACGGACCGATGCCGCACTGGATGACACACATGGGCTCTCACTCTTGTCTTTCCTTTACCGTTTACTGTCTTTCCTTTGCTGTAATCCACTTTTTTCCATGTTGGACTTCGATTCCACTCGGGGCTGTCATCTGTAGATCTGCAAGCCCCGGAAAAGGAATTGAATGTACCATCCTGTATCACTGATGCGAATCCTTTCTTCTTGTGCGCGGTGCCAGCTTGACATCGCTAGCAGCTAGCCCTGAGATGACCTATATCCGAAAATCACACTGTCCTCCTGCCGACACTGGACGAAAGCCACTTATATCCGGCGTTCTTGGACCGACTTGGCGCTAAACTCCTTGTGTTAATGTCCTTTTCTATTTGCGATACTACCCGTTCGGCCTCGTATGCTTATCAATGTTTTCCGTATTCTATTGACGGATCTAGCTGCTATATAATGCTACACCGACTGCAGGCCGAGGATAGTGCCGGCCACATTGAGGCCTGAGGGCTTGATTTAGACCGCAGGGTGTGCGTCTTGGCTCGAGAAGTCTGTCGAAATCCTACTGATCATCATGAGAATTTCAGAATCTCTCGTCAGGATGATCCCGTCAACTCAATCCAGTTTGGGCATTTTGTACCGACGCAACGAACAGTGGGTGTAATCGTCAGCTGCCCTGTCTGCCAGTGCGTTGGCTCACGTCCGTCTGTTTATGTACATGGTCCTGTCCCGGATGCTTGGAGGAGGCTAGAGTGATGATGTAAAGCGGTTGGTAACCAATCCTCCACGTTCTTTTCATTTCTCCAACCAGTTGTTCGCTATGCAGGGTCGGCAATTGTACGAGGCAGACCGGCGGATACTACACGACAGGCTCGGACTCATGTAAATTGCTCCCCTTGTCTTGTTTGATTAACTCATCAGGAAGAAAAAAGATATTGTGGGTCCAAGAAGACGCGTGCGCAGTTGTATCTATTAATTTTCCCACAGCTTCCGCCCAGTTTCCTCCCATTGGTCACTGTGTGTCTAGATCGCAATATGTTACCCGTATTTGACAGCAACGGCAAGGGGCGCCAAAGCCCACAGAGCAGGGATGTATTCTCCTGCACAAGTCGAGTACTTCTCTCTCCGTTCTATTCTCCTCATGTTGATTAGCGAAGCCATCATCGTGCCGGTTTGAGGTCACGCAAGAACCGCCCTTATGTATGTTGATAGATGAAAAAGATCAGTGGCAACAAGAGTGGCAAACGCCGCCAGGATGAAATTGACAATCCTACCTGCAGGGCAACAACACGCGAGGCAAAGTATTATCCGTTTAACGGCGCAGGCCGTCCTCACATGGTTGTGTGCATTGCATTGCCTTTCTCCATCGATTGATTTCACTCTCTGTTTGTTTTATGCCACGTCTTCCACGATCAGTTTGATCCTCATCTCCCTCCCTCCCTCCCTCCGAGCCATGACTACCACCGTCCCCGAACTTCTACCTCCTCGTGTCTCTGAGACTGGTGTTATTACAATACCCAATGTACTACCGGTAGAGGTACATTTCTCGCTTCTATACCACGCTCGATGATCTAATGCCGCTCTTTTGCTTACAGGAAGTCTCGACTGAGAAGGGGAAACTTCGCGACAGGACTCGCGGGACCCTACTCCAATACCTAAATCGCTGTGGCTTC
>QLPD01007846.1:0-11378 GCA_003314085.1 Hymenopellis raphanipes | reverse complement strand
GCCTCCTCTTTTTCTTTACTCATGCACTGGCGCCTCTACCTAGTCCTCTGCACTAGGTCGCAAAGAGGTGTCGACGGTTTGTTACCCGTCGGGTCCTAAAACAAACCGAGTGAGTGTACCATGCCTTCGGCACTTCTTTTATTCATTGCTATTCAGCTTGCCTTCGGCACCGCCTTCGGCGCTTCTTGTGATACTTACATCTCTCTCTCAGATAGTTGGTTTTCTTGTTTCTTGACGATCGTATGGTCGCATTCGGTTCATTGTCCCACGCCCGGCGGCGACGCATAAGCAGCACGGGTCATGACCCCGCTCTACAGCTCTTACCGCGTCGCCGCCAGGTATGTCTAGTATCTTACTCTTGTTTGTAAAAATCTCTTACAGCGTCGCCGCTAGTCGTTTTTCTCAGTTACCCACCCAGCTTCATTGTATTACGTAGCCCTCCCTGGAGTTTCAATACACGCTTGCGGCCTTCCCTTGGGGAGGTCGGCTCATGGTCTACCTTCGTGTTCGTATCATCTCAGATTGGGAGACCTCTGCCAACTGAAGTTAGGGGCTCGCAATGCTGATATAATCGCTGACGTAAAAAGTCCACGTGGCTTTCTCACGGGTGTCCTTCGCGCGTCTTGCGGTTATGCCGTCTTGTTTTGTCGATGATTACCGTGCTACGTTTTGTTATGACTTTTCCTCTTGCCATGTTACGACTTTTCACCGTTCGTAATCTCGAATGGGGCTTCCATGTTCATCAGGACGACCAATGTCGCGTCATTGTCGACGCGTGTTTGGGACGCACGCCCGGCAAAGCTGCCCACATCAAAAGTGTCTAGGACGCCCGTTATCGACGAGGAAATCACAATCAATCTTGCTTCCAACCTCGTCCACCGTCGACTTCCATCGTGTACGACCTTTCAAAAGCCAGTGTCCTTGTGTTGTGGGCAATATAAAGTTGTGTCTTTTGGCCCATGTCTTTCTTGCAGGACTCATGGTGCGTGTCCCCGACGTATAGTGCGGTATATTCTTACAAGATTCTTCAGTGCATTCGCTCCTGGTGGCACCTCTCCCGACCCTCGGGCCCTAATCGAGATTATGATCTACAAGTCGAACGGCGTTGAAACATAAGGACATCCGTTATGTCAGGGCTAGGTCTATTGGACAGCTAGCTCCCGTCCCCCCGTCCTCCTCTTCCCTTTTTCCACAACGCTCAGTGGTGAAACAAGCTACATCTCAACCCGTTGACATCGTCGAGCGATCAGTCTTGGATATTATGGCAGCTACCTGCGGGAATGACGGTGCTTCGTTTACACTGGATACAGATCTCGAAAAGCTCGGAGTAGACTCTCTAAGGTCTATTGAAATATTTTCATCTCTCAAGGCAGCCTTCCCCGCCGAGTTGAACCCCAACATTTTATCCGAGTGTAGAACGGCTGGTGATATTGTTCGCGAGGTCATGGCAGCAGTGAACCGTAACCCGTTCGCCTCTGTCTTGAGCGGTGTATCCACATCTGGAACTCTTGTCGAAGCGCACGAGCCTGTTGAAGACGGTGGACATACTCGAAATATCAAGCGCCTTTTGGCGAGTATATTGGACATCGGCGTCGCTGACATACAAGATGATACCGACTTCGGGCAACTCGGCCTTGATTCGCTCTTCTCACTTGAGGCTTTACATGCGATTAGAGAGGAGTTGGGCCTTGAACTTCCTCCTGATTCTTCCTGGACTACTCGAGCGTTAACGCTGTTACCTAGCATCTTCGCTCATCCAAGCCGCCGCTTCATCAAGTATCGCTTGACTTGTTGGCCCATCTCAAACTCGACACTTTTCCATACCCAGTGCAGGGCGCGTCATCGGCCTCCAACAACCTTCCTCTGTTTGTTCCACGACGGAAATGGTTTAATCAATTATTACTCGCGCTTGTCAAGTCTCAACCGGGCTGTATGTGGTATACACAAACCGCACTTTCTTACTTCTGACCCTTGGAATGGTGTCCATGAGATGGCGGCGGCATATGCAAGTGTTATCTCCGAGATAGCGAAAGGACCTGTTCTGCTTGGAGGTAAGATTTAAAGCTGTCTAGTGGTCTAGCCTTTATCTGATGATTGTAGGTTGGTCTTTCGGGGGTGTCGTGGCATATGAAACCGCCCTCCAGCTCGTCAAGTTCGGCGTCAATGTTAAAGGCATACTTCTTATTGACGCTCCGAATCCCGAACCACGTACCTCTCTCCATGGACCTCATAGCTGCGGCGACCGGCGAGGATAAATCCGAGGTTGGCCGACTTGTTAGAGCTCAGTTTAGCATGAACTCGGCCATGTTGAAGGACTACGATCCATATGCGACTGGCGGCAGGTGTCCTCCGCTTGCTTACCTTCGATCCACCGACCCTTTCAATCCTCCCGGAGTTAGTGATATTCCTCTTTGGTTGTCTGACCGCAGTGAGCGTATTTCCGGCTGGGAAGGAATTGCAGTCGTCGATGTCCGAGTTGTTGACATTCCTGGAAACCACTTTCAGGCATTCCATCCGCGAAATGTATGTTTATCCGCTATTCTTTAACAATGTGTAAACGTTGACCGTGGTTGCAGATTAGTGACATATCACGGAGAGCTGTGAGTATTTACAGAACGTAGTGATGGACTAGTAGGTTTTGCTACCTTTGAATCCGGTTGATTTCGAGGGCTGTATCGTAATAAAGAACAACTGCATCACTTGATTCGCTCTATGTTCACGTAGCCGATGTCAAGGACACTGTTGAGGGGCGCCAAGATATAATATTACAGATAAGTGAAGATGGAGATGGGTAAGTATACGAGCTACAGCATGAGGAGGGATTGTTGGTAGGGTACAGATATTGAGTAGGGATGTAAAGTACAGATCAAGGTCCGTGAAAACCGTCTTATCTAACCGAATCAACTAACGAGAGCGGCGTAGCGCCCATTCATTCCTCGTCGCGTCGAAGGTGAACCCCCGAAATTCTGCCTTGCTCCCTTTCGAGAGCAGCTCGTACCGTAGAGTTCCCGGTGTAAACTGCGTGTTCCAGTGCTCGTTTACGACGATTAACTCCTTAGCGGTGACGGGCGCTTCAAGATAGTTGAGTACCTCTTGAATGACTTCCTTCATAGTAAGATATTTGTCTCTGGCCTCAATCGAGACACGGCCCAAGGCCTCCAGCCCCTCGACTGCTACGAGCATAGACATGACCTGTACAAGCTTTGTCGCACTCGAAGACAGTGCTACAAGTGTGGAGGGGATTGCCATCATCGGGCGAATGGTGACGGCCTGAAGCTGCTCGTCGACTTGCAGGTGGCTGAGGTTTTGACTAATGCTGTTATTTCCCCTCTTCATAGCCATCCCCAGCCCGAACAAAATCTTCTCTAGTTCGCTTCCTCCCGAGATGGCTTCCTGGGGCTGGATTCCATTGAAAGCCAAGGTATGGAAGGCGGCCTTGACGGATATGGGTTTGCAGCCCTTCACCTATAGCAAGGAGGCTGTGGTAAGTCTGATACGACGCCATGTAGCGAATGGTTGGTGATGGGCGGAAACCCCGAGATACAGAAACGAGCTCAAGCCGAAATCGAGGCAGTCGTTCGACAAAACCGTCTACCGACTTATGAGGATGGAGCGAACGGGAAAATCATATTCCGTTTGGGAGTCACTACAGATGCTTTTAGGACTAAGCAATACTGTCTAAGGGAGTTCTTATGGAGACAATGCGAGCGAGCGACGGCGGCGAAGCCGCCGTCGGTCGGCGAGTTTTGTCGACGAGCTCATGTGGAAACTACTTACTGGATTGCTCAGTATGTGGAGAAATGCTCGAGTGGGGCGGATTGTAGACTCAGATTGGTAACCTACATACTATATCATGTCGGATCGAACCATGCAATCTTTCCTTCATGCAAATGCGACAATTGTCGATTTTGTGTGATATAACGCGGGTAAGAGGTAGCGGGCTTTGCCGTGCAACGGCGTTACCCGCGTTATTTGCATCGAGAAGGACGCACACTCGTTGACATATAGCGCGTCTTCAAGCTTCAACGCTTCGTCGTGATCGTTCAAGTCAAGAAGTTTGGTACCAGAAAGTAGCTAACTCCGAAGAGAGCAGTCGTTGTCCACCATTGCTATATATCTCCCGGTCCCTGCTGGCTTATCTGCATCGGCAAAGATCCTATACCTCTCAAGTGAGACGCATCGTACGTCGGCTGTCAAGAAGAACACTCTCTGCAGATGCAGTCAGCGACAGAAGGAGACCCGAGTCGTCGTTCTCACCTCTGCTAAGTATATCCTTCGAAGTATAACCTCTTTCCAAGTTGATCCTGTCGTCAACAGGCCCTCGCTGTACTAGAAGAGAACAAGGCCGCTCGCGTCATTGCCGCCCTCGCCCCATCGGGAACAAGATTAGGACACGTTGAGTCGTACGTGAAGAGATTGTCGGCAGATGAGTGGGTCTCGCCAATGGCGGCTCCTGTCGGTCGACTCCTATGCGCTCTTATAGAACGGAACAATGCCGTCGCGTCATTGTTCCTGTCCTCGACCCATGAGATGCCAGGTTGTTGGGAGAGCCAGTGCCCTGGCCTCAACGAAGCGAAGGGTGCCGTGTAGCAAAGAGAGATAAGGAGCAAGATGAGGAGGGGAATGATACGTCGCATGAGACTGACGAGGAAGGGAGGTGTGAAGATATGACGCTCGCCAGAACCGTATCTTCGCCGTTAGGTGCCCTCTCCTCATGATGCCCAGAGCGTAACGCCACGAGGGAGAAAACAACTTGAATAATGCCGTCTTTAATGTGGTCAACTTGAATAGGGAGGCATTAAGTGTTCGTCAACATGGGGAGGAATGGTCATATTCCTACTAGCCTAGTAGCGGAAATGTACGGAAGGTACGTGAGAGCAGTATAGGGGAGATGTGAAAACAAGTCGACTTCGATATTGAGTCCATCATGATTGGTCAACGCCCGCCGGGCCATCGTTTCGCCAGAGAGCAGGCTGCAAACACGTAGATACAGATAGTGGTTCAGTCGATAGTTTCGGCGGCGTTTAAGAATATCGTTATGCGATAGGAAAAGGTTACTGTAAGGTATTGAGAGTAATGGGATTTTGGGAAGATCATGAAAGCAGAGTTGAGAGCCGGTTCTCGGGCCGGAAGCCTCGACTTCTACTTTGACCACCACCGTCGCCAAACCTTTGCCAAATTGCCAAGTATTCTATACATCAACACGAGGATAAATAGGCGCGCGCAAACCGGATTTTTCAAACGGTTGTCCTATAGACATTATGCCAATCAAGAGTTTGGAGGAAAGAATATGAGACATGGAACGGATAGTACAATGGTGCGTTGGCCTTGTCCCTTTTCTCAACGCCAGCGCTGACTTGCTCGTGAAGAAAACGATGTCGTGAAATCTTGGTTCGGACTGATGTATACTGCTCTGGACGCGAGATGATTTGGGCGCGTCCGCCCATCCAGTCAATTCAGCGCCGCCAGGGAAGCAAGACAGAACGAACGGGTCCCACAGAGATCTCGAAAGGATCCTCCGACATGCACTGGGACGGAAAGGGAACATATCCTCTATTATGGTGTCGTGCTTGTCGACAATTCTTTCCAATCCATCGCTTCGCTGGCTCAAAGCGTTAATATCTGCTCGCGTTCCAACGGACACTCGCGACAGTAACAGAGGCAAAGACTTACACGCTGGCGGAAGTGAGTACAACCTCTTGTTGTCTATAAACAGGGCTTTGACATATTTACTAGCTTCAACCAGGCTTCAACGTAGTCATATTTCCATGATCATTAGCGCAATGCTCCTACGTGTTTATGCTACCCGTCGGCGAGGTCGCCACTCGTCCCATACAATATGACCCCGGTAGTGCCGCCAATTTGCTGTATGACGCCAGCGGTATCAACGCGTCTTTCTGGTGCATGTCGGTTCCGCCTGCATCATATAAAGCAGATATCCTTGCCGTTTGAACAATAGGTAGCCCTACTGCCTTTTCACCCAGTTCTTATGCTCTACGCCATCGCTCTTACTCCTGACGACAACAAGGCTGACGACGAGGTTCTCCTCGCCATCCCATTCCTCGCCATCCTCCCTCCATCTGGAGACCTCAAAGCCTTCTATTCCAACGATGGTCTATGCGGAGGACGCGCATTCGGCAACTGCACACTGTAGTGCTCCGGCCTTGATGAGGTGCTGTTTCAGCAGTGCTCTACTATGACACCAGCATTACGCGCACTTGGCCTCAAGTTGAATTGATGCAACGACAACTCACACATCAGTCGCTCCTCATCCTTACACGACCCAATGCAACCGCGGCATATGACATGTACAGTTCGACGGTTCTTGCTGGCGTTTTGAAGTGGATCCATCGCGGCTGTCACAGTCTTCCGGCTATCATACGAGGACGACGTGAACCGAAGATTCGGCCACACCACTCGTCTCGCTTCCTTCTCTGAATTGGTCGTCTGGGACGGCGCAGGGAGGAGTCGTGGCGTCATCGTTTTTATCGGCAACACTGGCAACTTGTCATCTCCATACTTTGCGTCACGGAAGACGAACGGACCGTGACGAGGCACTTGACATCCTCCGATCTCTGGACATCGATGGAGGTTTAGACGTGTGGTCAAGGAGGGAGGGAGGGATGATGCAGCAGAAGAAGAAGAATGGCATCCAAGTGTCTCGTCACAGGTTGCAGGGCACCGCAACCGGTCGACGTTTCGGATGCTCAAGGCAGCCTCGCGCCTCAGGACAACGGCGGGTTTTACACTGGTCCTGCCACGGAAACCAGCATCCGTGATTGGACAACCGACACCCGCCCGCTCCGAAGAGCGAGCCGTGCGGCACATGAATCTCCCACGACACTCATACACCCACTGCGCCGTTAAGAGCCGACACGTATCATATTGAGCTCATGTAGATTACCGCCTAAAGTGCATCAATCAATCCCACTCCGTACCACCCCCATATCACCATCCTCACTCCCAGGCTCTGAACACCATCAAATGCATCCTCCGCTGGCACGTGCATAGGTTCCATGGTGTCGTCGGCCTTGTTCTCTTCTACGGCGATAGAGCTCTCGGCGTAGAGGGGCTCTCACGCCCTGCATTTCCACTAATCCCAATTGGCTCATCGTTCCACCTTCCACTGCCTAGTCGTTGTGCTTTGAGGACCTTTGGTGTCGGACAGATACTATGCTGGATAGCAACTACACATTGACCCCATTCACGGCACGTCATTGCTCGTCTCCGTAGACCATAGAAGACGGTCTTCTTTGATGTTCTGCCAATCAGGAGCTTGTCGCTCACGCGATTCGTTAGTTGCTGACAGATGAGGAGGGAAGGGTTCGTTGTCTTTTCCGGCGTCATCTCCTACGCGGACAACATCTTCATCCAAGCTCCTGTACTGCACTTCCCTCTTTCTCCCACACGCTGCCTCCTTGTGGGCTGCTGCGTGCACTTCTAATCGCCACGGCGAGGATGGAGAGAGAAGGGATGGTGAGGAGAATATCGAGGATCAGGGCGATGGTGTAGAGCATAAGAATCGGTTTTAAGTGTGTACAGTGATTAACCGGCCAATGACACGGCCAAATTTATATGGGCTTGCTATAGTGCACAATATAGTTAGGGGCCAATCTGGGTAGTCTAGGAACTGTATTATGTACCCAAAAATGATTTCCGGGCACTGAAAGTACTATCGAGTAAGAAGCAGTGGTAGGAGGGTAAGATCAGTACGAGGAGGCCTTATCGGCTGAAAACAGCCCAATGACACACCCCGGATCAATGGTCCAGAACCAATCAGAACGCTCAGATCAGTGTCCCACGACACACTCCGACGTCTGCCAACGACACACATCTGCAACTCTGAACACTCCCTGTGCCTATGGGTCAAATCATGCACGGGATATCATTCAGGATGCTTAAAATGAATTTAGGAAATTTCCTGGAAGCTGCAGAGAAGTAGAATAGCTGTTGGAGTGCTCGAGAATTTCAATTCCCTGCAATTTTGTGATATTCGGTCTTTTGTTGTCGATGTATCACACTCATAGCCCCAGAAAAAATGTATAATATTGTTTTCAGACCCAACAAACAATCTAAGCAAAAGTCCGGGGCACAGAGGAGGCGGCAATGACGAGTTTGGTGGGGGTGTGTCATTGGCCGATGCTGTGTCATTGGCCGGTTAATCACTGTATAGACAATAATGCGGAAGGAAGATGCACGGGCGCACGTTTGACTCTGGGGTCTGCGTCTGCGGGGGGCATTCGTCTCTTCCTGTAAAGTTCAAACATGTAGGCAGGCACATACTCACTTGATACACAGGTTCAATTCATTGAGATTTTTCCTGTTCAGGCATACAAGCTCATATAGTCTGGAGTACTATTATTGACGCCAACCCGGGCCTTGCCACGACCTTGTTGATGATTAAGAACCTGCTCATCGATCATCAGGTCGTCAAGACTTCTAGAGTACCCAGTCTTCCCACTTAACCGCGGGATCGGCCTCCAGAGCTGCTTGCTCCGTTATGATCTTCAACATGAAATTGATGCGTGCTCCTGACGAGGCACACCTCATTCCGCCTTCACAGAATGGCTTTCGCCCCCACTACCGAATGAACAACAATATCCTCATCCTCCGCACGCTCATAGAGCAGGCGCGATCTCAAAACAAGACACTCTACGTCGCGTTCGTCGACATTTCCACTGCGTTCGCCGCCATGAACCACTCTTCGCTCTGCTTGAAGATGGCGCAAGCTGGCTTGACTGGAGAATATTTCGACTGGGTCCGTATGCTGTATGCTAAGATGACTTATGTCGTTAAAGCAGGCGGGTCCATTTCCGACGACTACAAGTCTTTGTGCGGCGTTCTTATGGGCGACGCCTCGCGGTATGGTGTCATGCGAACTTCCTCGAGCTCAGCACGAATAAATCGTCAGTCATGATATTTCAATTTGGGGCATTCAACAAATCCATGTGTCACTTCACGTTCGGTTCCGACGAAATCCCTTTCCATCGGAGCGAGAAATACGACTGTCCGCAACATCTTCGCGGACCGTCACAAGGCTCAGGCTAATTTGGCTCTGGCCGGCGGTCTTTTCGCCTTTGAGCACCATCTCGGTCGCGGAAACATCCCTGTCCCAACAGCCATCCAACTCTACACAGCTCTCGTCGACTGTCATCTCATTCACGGCGCTGGCGTGTGCCCTGATGTCGACGACACCGCACTGAAAACGCTTGAGACGGTGCAGCTCTCAACACTACGCCGAATACTCGGCCTCTACTACCACCTGCGTGTATGTCTAAGTACGACCGGCCGTCAGTTAACTTAGGGCCTGTCCGGTGTCACTCGCTGCGGGCGTGACTCGTCGCGAGCTCAGCCAAAAAACCAGTCGCGCGTTCTGTGGGTAGGACTAGGCACCGGATGAAATTTTTGGGACTGTCACGTAGGTCGGCCACCGACAAGAGTCACAAGACCGATGCTCCATCATCATCACTTCCGGAATTTGATCCCTGTTTCCGCCCTCCTTCGGGACACCCCGAATGCCCGCTCGCTGTCTGATGTATTGTACAAGAATTTTATTCTGTCTAGATTTTATACATATCCTATTTCTACTAATCTAAGTTTACAATAACAGGCCTTTTCAGTTAATTTTAACTTTTTAGGTGGTGGAAACCACCCGAACTAATTAACTAAACTATGGGCAGAGGGCGGGAGGGCGCGGATGACAACAACATTGGGATGTGTTACATGATGTGACCCATACGTTCCGAGTTGCCGGTTGTTGTTGTTGTTGTTGTTAAACCGCCAATTTGGCCCACAGGACCGGCGGGCCGCAAGAGGTGCGCACGCGATGATGACATAAGCCGCCACCCGTACGTCTCTTGCGCTCTCTACCATCCCAAGAAGCCGAGCTCACCGTCGAACCACGGCGGTAGAACTTCAAGGTCAGGCAGGAGCACCAAAGGAGAGGAGAATAAGAGAAGTTTGTTCGCAATAAGGTGGTTGACAGTCGGCGTGTGGACGTGTTGAGGTATTGTCCAATTTCAAACCCTAACCATAGGTTGAAATCCTTTGTCTCAAACACGAGCACGGACTTATCTGTACGAATTTAACGTTCTCGCCAGCAAAATTGAAGATGTTTAAGCTAATCGTCAACATCATTACAGCCAGATTACAACTATAATCTTCGAACACGCGTTCTTGCCCTCTCTACTAGAAAGGAGACATATGTAAATGTGCATGTTTCCGGAATGACTAGTCAGTCGGCCTAAGCCAGGCCCGTATTATAATGTAAAGAGCTATTCAACGATAGTGAGCCTGCTGAGGAAAATATAGATGTTAAGGAAATTTACCGGTCCCTCCGCCAATCCCGCTTGACGTGCCTCCAATAACGCAGCAGCCTCAGCCTTCCAGTCATGTTCTAGAAGTTTTCCAAGTCTGTATTCGACCGAGGACATCTTCATGCGCTCAAGCACATAGCTATGTTCGAGTTAGCGTTGGTGGATGGATCATCCAGAATGACGCCTACCACTCGATGGGGTTCTCCACCGCGCTCTTGATGGCGTCCACGAACCCGTCGCGGTCGTCCGCGAATACGTGATACACATAAGGCGCAGAAAGATGTAACAACATGCCATGCTGCGTCATCCACCTCGATCGGTCGGTTCGGTTGTTCTGATCCCACTGGAAGGCAGACAGAAAAATCAGCTGGAACCAGAACGAGATCTACCCCGAGACGCACTTGAAAAATGGGATTGATAAACGGGATTCCGAGGCATAGCGCATCGTAAGGCGTCGGAGACCTGATATTTCCGCGTCACTTTTTACTCGTGCATACTGCGACTTGGACTCACAATAAAGGATTTCCAAGGCCTACAAGCGCGACAGATCTGGATAGTATGTCGTAAAAGTCATCCTGCTTTATGTGGCCGACATTTTTGATGCTAGCTGCCAAAGTGACGTCGGGTTCGGGCTCGCTGGCGAGATTCCTGGCTGCGACTACGAAAGACATCCCCGTTGCACTAGCGGCAGCGTCGAAGAAGTCAGGTATCCAGGGGGTGCTTTCGGGAAGAAAGAATTTTAGGAACTTGGCAAGGATATACACTTGTGGATCCCGTTGTGAATGCGGAATAAACGGATATTTGCGACACTGCGCTTCGATGCTGTAGCCGAGATAGCTGTTGGGTGCATGTCCTAAAATCTGGTACTGATATGCGAAACAGTTTGAGTCGGCAAACAGAAAAAATTGGAATGAGTGACGGCTCACATCTTCTGGACTAAGTGTCCATTTCGCACCCAGCGGGTTGCTTGGTTCGGCCCAGTAGGACCAAGAAAACATTTTCCACGCTGGGATGCCTGTCGGATTTTCGTAAGATCTCGCGCAGGTTGGGTCTATCAAGCAC
>QLPD01007843.1:0-10045 GCA_003314085.1 Hymenopellis raphanipes | reverse complement strand
ATTTCTGTCGTTTGAGCATGATGGTGGTATGGTCCAAGATTCGACGCGCTTCTGGAAGATCGGCCGAAATCATGTGATGCATTGGACGCGTTCGCGTCGCGCTTGTTTGTAGATATCAACGGAGGCAGAGTATATAATACCGATCATCCTCATTCGAGTTTCCTTTGGTACTGCTTTGTGACTGAGAAGGACCTTGACGCAGAGGTGTTTGGGTTCACGCCCGCCCGACGAGGTCACAAAGCGTACCCGGCCACACCATGTGGCCTGACTGGTTTATTTGAGCTCTTTTAGAGCCCATTCTATTATTCGTTTTCCTTGGGTGCGGGCTCGACTTGTGTCGTATACCCCACCCAACCCACCTTGAGCAGGACGCAGTGTGACGTCACCACGCTCGCGTTTCTGCTCCCACCACCATCGTCTACGAGACTCTGACCCGCGCTGACTCGGGAGCACCACCAACGTGGTCTGCGATGGAATAGGCACTTTTTGGAGGTCTGTAGCGATGGCCTCGGATGGCGTCGTTGCTCCCAGTACGTGTTTTTCGGTTTCATTGACTTTTTCCTTATTTTCTATCTACCAGTAGACGGCGTTATCTCTCAGACAGCGCAAGCCGCACTAACGTGGGCCGCGATCAGAAAATCGATTACGCCGATATCCAGCGCGAGACGACTTTCTCATACGCGCTGGGCCTGGCTTTCGCCTGCCCTCCAGCGTCTACTGTCGGCGTAAGCCCCACCAACGTGGGCTACTCCCAGAATACGGCTGTCTCCTTTCCATGACCCATCACATGCGAGACGACTTTCATGCTCGCTTACCATCACGCCGACATCCTGTGCTGGACGACTTTTCGTGCTCGTTCGGACACATCGAGCAGCACTCGCCTGCCTTCCCCATATCGGCTGTCGACGTAAGTCCCACGAACGTGGGCTGTTCTGCACCTAATAGTGCGGCGCAACGGGTCAGCCCGACCAGCATGACTCTCCCTCTCCTCCACTTCCCATCACACCGCCGTCCAACTTGCCAGCACATGGGCTTTGGTGGCTTCTCCCTGCGTGACGCAGCGCTTGCATTGGGATGACGCTCTCTCACTCAGCTGCACGCCGGTGAATGTCGACTCGGCTACAAGGACTCAGAGGACACCTGGTCCAAAGGTGTGCTCGACTATCCCGACACCGTGTTTGTCGCTGACTGATTGTCTTCGCAGTAGCGTTGAATATTCACGACCTTAGAATGCCATTGATTCACGTTGGCACTGCTCTGTCCGGGATTCTCGATACAAGGTAAGCTGGACGGTCCACTTGCTACATGGATTAACTGACGAGCTCTCAGGACGACCAACAACGGTTCCAACGACTGTCTCGAGCACTTGTGAGTGTCCATTTGTTGTCAACTTGAACCGAAACTGATTTGACATCAGCACAGAGTTTACAACGCTGTTACCCTCAGGCAACGGGCGCGCGCTACAGCAAGAGGGTTTTTGAATCGAACGGTCCTACTCATTGGAGAGAACAGTTCACTCGGCTTCATGCTGGTGAACAACAGTTCGGCGTGTAGCCGACTGTACATTCCTATGTAGAACCCGGATGGAACGTGACTGGTAAGTCGACGCGTTGATTACTGGAGTCTTGAATCAATCCTTCATGTACAGACTCACCCGGATCTTAGTTTAACACTGGCATGGTACGTTCTTCCCTTCTATCAAATTCTGGAGACTAATTTGACATTCAGTCTCACCGAGGATGGACATCGTTGCTTGAAGACTTGACCTCAAGTGAGTTTTGTCCGTCATTGATCTGGCTCTTGGCGGACTGACTATCAAATTGACTAGTCGGATTCTCGAAGAAGGCAGACGCGAGGAACGCGAGTACAGCGAAGAAGGCCGCTGCTGCCTTCTACTACTCCAGCGAAAGGTACGTTTCTTGCAGTAACTTTTGACTCGCGACTTACGGTCCTCTTAGATCGTTCTTAGCTCACTCTGGGAGCTGTACTGTGCTCACGCCGTCGTCGCTCTGACACGCCGTCGTCGCTCTGGCACAACGAAGGAAGCGTTGTAACATGTTTGGAACTCAAAGGTGTGTTGTTCGGCGTCCTCATGCTGCTACTGACAGCTTTCGTCTCACAGATTTGGCACTCAATCTTGAGCCCTCGATATCCACTGGTTTACATCGTTCAGGCGTCGTCTTCATGACGCGTCCTGCTCACTCGGCTTCATGTCGGTGAAACGAGGACTGTACGGACCACGACTTTACCTGCGACTGGCCTGCGACGTTGTTTTCGTAACGCGTCCTTTTCCCATCTGGTTTCGCGCTGGTGGGACGGCGTGTTGCTGTGGAAATGGCGCCGTATAGACAAAACCAGCATCTAGTTATAGCCGTCCACCACAGGAGGCGGATCCAGATGATTTCTCTCGACAGTTCAAAATATCCTCGTCCTCATCTCCACGACTAGCGCAGCAGTCAGCAAAACAGGCCCAGAAACGTTTGATCCAGAGCGGGATCCTATTCCGACCCTTCGCAGGACGACGGAGCCGGAGCAGATGCGAGACGCCACCAGTTCCCGTAGTGAACCCACCAGAGACACAGCTGCTCGCCAGCTCTTTAACCATCGCAAGGAAGACCCTGTTCGGTTTTCAGTCCTTGCACGCCCTCAAGGCCGTGCTACATCCACTCCCAAACTTTCAGGAGATTATGTCTCTGCATCATCCGCTTCCTCATACGCCGCTTCCCAGACTTCATCTAGCTTTACCCTTTCCTCCATCATGTCTGGCTTGGTCGCTGCCTCGGGTCTCGAGGGTGTGAAGCTGCCGTTTGCGTTGTGGTTTGCGGATGGCGGCGTTTGGGATACGCGGACGACCTCTCACTCGGCTGCATGCCAGTGAATGTCAACTCGGCTACACACCGGTTGACCGCCTGTTTTCGCGATGAGGAAGTCTCCACCGCGACCGTACTCCTCTGGACATACAGCTTTCACGGGCTGCTGAAATCGCTTCGACATGCATTGGCACTTGAGCATCTTCAAGACTTCGTCTACTACGCCTACATATTTTACACTGGCCTTCTCGGGACAGCTGCATCACCATCTTGGTCTATTAACCCGCGACGCCCAAGGCGAAAAGCTGCATGGCGTTTACCATTTCGTCAAGAGGTATGTGCCTCTTTTTGAACTTATAGCTGAAACGTTACTGACAAGGACTGTGCAGTACGACCACGCTTCATCCCTTCATGACTTCGCGCGAGTCGGTTCTCCCATGTGGTCTCAGGCCTTGCGAGCCCGGCGTTCGCTTCCCGATGCGAAAGTTTCAAAGTTCAAGCTACTTTAGCTCAGAAGGTGCGGACATGGCGAGAGGAGGACGCTATCGAGAAGGAGAAAGAGGAACGGCGCCGATTGGGAACTCTGTGGACCGATGACTCAATGGACGTTGACGAAGACTCTTGGGATATTTCGGAAGACAGTGAGAGTGACGGAGAAAACGACAGCCAAGAAGTCAAGGAGCTCAAGGTCATTTCAACTCTTGGATTTTGTATATTGCGTACTGACCATTTTCTAAAGGCTCGCTGCAGATACTTGCAGACCCTTGTCCAACAAGCCTCGACTCACACACCCGTTCAACCAACGTCGAGAACGCGCCGGGCGAGAAGAGAACCTGACACACGACGTGCTCTGCGTATTCAGCCCGGCTACACTGTTCTCGTCATGGACACGAACATTCTCCTTTTTTCCTTGTGGATGTGTGGAACCTCCTTGCTGGACAGTACTCGTTGCTATTCCTGTCGTCATGGAGCCGGACGGCATTTCTCAGAACCCATCGAAATTGGGCGAGGCTGCACAGAGTGCCATGGCGTATCTATTTGCATCTCAGGTCACATTCCACATCTCTCAAGGTACAGACATCGAAGGGGACTAGAGCGCGAATGAGACGATGAACGTCGTCCTGGCAGAAGAGCCGAAACGCGGCTTTGGAGTGTTCTTCAGCTAAGCCTGGCTTTCTGAAGGAATACTGCAAACACCGTTTGTCATGTCGGGTTGACGTGGCCTGTACATTTGTGCAGTCCGAGCGTAGCCCGGCATGAGTTTGGTTCCGGCAAAGATCCACATGATATTCTGCCCCGAGTGTTATCGTCGCCGCTGCATCTTGTCTTCCCACCACCACCATCGTTCTTTCAGTCGCTCCTACCATGGCGGATGCTGGTGCTTTTCCGTTCAAGCTCGCCCCAATCTTGCAGCCCTTAGAGGACGTGCCTCTAGACCTCCCTCTCCCGTCCCAAGCCTTCTCCAACCGCCGTCCGAATCAACTGCCACTACCAGTACTCTTTGACATATTAAAAGCACACTATAGTATTCTCGAGAATGTAAGTCTTACTTATGCAGAACTTCTGCGAGTTTTAAACACAATATCTTAGGCGCGAGCCCTCAAGGCTTGGGTGTGCACTGTCCTTGGCCTTCCGCATGGTCTTCTTGGTGTTGACCTCCACTTTTGCTTGGAACTATTTGTTCATGTCTACGTCATTCGGGCGTTCGATGGCATCTCTCCACAAGTTAAACTTGAGGAGATGAACAGCTTCCAGCACGCTGCCATTGTCGCGGTGGGTGTACAGCTGCTGATTAAGAGACTTGTAACATTCATCTCTTATATAGCATATGGAAATGAGTGCGTTTCATTCAGAGGGCCAATTTAATGCCTTTCCTGACCATGACGATCCCCTTGACCCGGATGATCCCCTCGACTTGGTAAAATCGAGCACTACTGAATTCAAGGAAATCCCGTTGGTGCCGGATCGTCAACCAACGCAATCCTCGCCATCCTCGCCATCCTCTACTCCACCATCTCCACTGACTCCATTGACTCCCTCCCCCGCACCGTCTCCTGAACCTAACACTGAGACATCAAGTCATGACCTCCCACCGCGGATACAACCGTACATCTACTGTCCCGATCCCAAGCTTCCCATGCCGGAGTTATTTGCGGCTTGGGCATGTACTTTAACTTCGCTTCTGTCTGGCATAAAAACGGAACGATTTTCTTCTGTGGTGCGTGTATCCTGAGGTTGAGATATGTTCTTCACATCATGTTAACGCAGAACCAAATGTGTGCGGCCGAGGACCTCTTAGCGGCATTGGCGATAGTGAGCAAGAAGCCACGTCGGAAGACAAAACTATCTTTGGAGGAGGAGCATAGCAAGGCGCAGCGTGGGATCCTAGGCACGATGCTTCGGGATATGAAGGCATTTAAGGCGAAAAAACATGCTCATGCTGACATTGTCAAAGCTCTTCGAGTGAGTCCTCGCATACTACATCTGAGGTTGGACTCTTAAAGAAGGTTTAGGAAAGCTGCCTGTATGATGTGATTGCGCAGGTTGCTACGCCTTCGTACTTGGCGTCTTTAGCCTTAAATAAGGAGGACCATCAGCAGGCTCTCCTTCGTTTTGGACGCATGCAGCACACACTTCTGAGCGTGCTATACTCTTGGGCACCAGAGGCTGATGAGTGGGATACGACCGATGAATTCTTTAGACCGACCGCCTTAGATCCGGAGGTTTGTGTACTTTATATATGCTAGCTTTCGCTGTTTAAAACTTGTCTCTAGACTCGCAAGGGCTACTTTGGAAACACGCCTACAGGTGCAGAAATGCTTCTTGGTTTACTTCTTCGACAACCGGAACTAGTTCCAAGATTGGCACTGCCCAGTGTAGTATACTTCCTTCTCTCTTGCGATAACTTCGTGCAGGCCTGGTCATGGCTTGGGCCAGCCTTGCAAGAGGCGAAATACGACGTTTGTGGTATAGGCGGCTCTGTCAAACAATTAGAAGACTTTTTCAGTAAATTGAAGGGAGCGATTACGAAGCGACAAAAAGATGATATGTCATATTGGGAGATTCTGAAGGAGCAGGGTAATCCAATGGCGGTGATACTTCTTCGTACATTGCAGTTTCGAGAGTGGCGCGAGACTCAGAACGAGTATTTGCAAAAGAACCGAGTCACAAAAGTATGTTTTTTATTTAACAATACTTTTGCTGCTTGTCTAATATATTGTAGGCTTTTGAAAAGAAGTGTCAGCAGAATAAGCAAAAGCCTATTGCGCCACAAGTGGGTTTCACTATTAATTTTCATAGCTATCTGAACTTTGGATACAGATTGTTAGCTGTACCGAATGCTACTTAAAGCCGGCGGATCAACAGTGTTCGCGTATTTTCTTTACAAAAAAGAAAGACGTCGAGAATCTTCACGGCCATGGCATCAGTATGGATTCGGAAAGGCAAAGTCGGTCGACTCCAGTACGTTGTTTTTTCTTATATATTATTATGCGTAACATGATTATTCAGAAGATTCCCATACATTCTCCAGAAGACCTTAATCTGCAAGCTTTAGATGCGCCAGAGGAGATTTTACAGCATTGCGGGCGTTATATTTGGATTGTCTCAGACGATGATCCTGAAAAATGCCATCCTCCAGCAGCCCCGAGCTCGTCGCATGCAGCGCGAACAGAATCTCCGCATGACTTTTATATGAACGTGTTTGAGCTTTCGCAAGATAAGAATTGGCCAGAGCGGAAAGTCATTGGACGAAGACATGTTGTACGCCAATTCTTTTCTCTTTCTAGCATTCCAACTTTGTTTTATAGGTGAATTGGGCTATGTACAATGCGTTCGAGCCCAGCGTACATCAAAGGATGGCGGAACATGAGGAACTCTCAGCTTGTAAGATTTTTTTACTAACGTGCGGAATTAGAGACCTCAACGAGTCAGCGGATCACGCGAGTTTATCCGTACTCGATCCGCTCGGGCTTCTCGGAGATCCGATCCGTATGATCCGTGGACCCGTGGCGGGTCAGATCAGTAATGGATCGCGGATCAGGCCTTGGAGGCACGAGTACTCGCCGCGAGTACTCGTGTTGACTCGTGAATATGTTGCTATATATTTAAAGTAAATTTACAAATTTTTACCAAGTCAAACGGGCCCATGCGTCGCCCAAATGAGCTGTTCGCGTGAATATCTCGCTAATTCTCACGATCCGGCAATCGCCGAGAGGCCGCGTAAGCCTGCGATCGGATGGTTTCTTTGTCTTCCTCTTACCACCACCATCACCACGACCACCCAGTGTGCGACGGCCGTCGCCACTGCTGCTCTGACGACTGTCAGGCAGCCTCTGGGGTGTTGGATTTTGCCCTGGCTTTGTGCTGGGCTTGCTGCTGCTGTCTCTGCGACAGCAGTGGATGACGACGACCTGTGGACGGACGGACAACGACTGTGGACGACGACTCTGCGCGAGACGGATGGTTTACGCGCGAGAACGGACCATGACGCCACGGATCCGGCGACGCTATACGCGTAGAGATGTGGATCGTGACGGACGCGATGCGAGCGAGGATATGGAAGCGGGCGTAGGCATAGGCATAGTGAGTTTTTCTCTTTCTATCTACTACATCAGTATCCCCACCACCACTCCCACACCACTACCTCCCACACCACCACCACCACCACTCCCACACCACTACCACCACCACTTCCACCTACTCCCACCACCCTCAGTCCTTGCCTCATGCATGGCTGAGTGTCCCCGTGCCATTGCCCGGGGATACTCATCAGGCATGAATGGATTTGGGTGTGTGGATACTCGAGTTTACTCGAGTACTCGACCCGCTCGGCGATCTCGGCGATCCGACTCGTCTTGATCCGTAATCCGTGGCGGGTCGGATCAGACAAGGATCGCGGATCGGCGGTTTGGGCCACGGGTACTCGCGTGATGGATCGCGGATCTGACCCGGGTTTGAGTCGTTGAGGTCTCTATGCGGAATATTTATTGAGTCTGAGATAGATATGTGTGAATTAAAGCGTGGCGAAGTTTTTCAGAACTTCGTTTCTGAGGATGAAAAATTGGGTATGAGTGCGACTGGGGCTCGACAGCCTTCAGGCGGAGCTTTAGGGGATGGATATGGCTTTTATGCAAGTTTTGAGGTTAGATCCATTGAGGGAATTCACTGTGCTTTCGATTACGCTGAGGTATGCATTTTTAATATTTTTTAAGATTTTATTTTAAGATTTTTTAGGATATGATGTTCCTTCTCTGTGTGGCGCGATTTATTTCCTCTCCTATGGCTGCAAGTATGCAGGAGGATATTAATATTGGTGATCGCTTAGGGTTGAGTGGTCACAACCTCTTTCGTTGCAACGGCTATGAGGCTCCTCAACATCGAGATCGTGACGTAGGATGGTCGCTCTGCTGTCAGATTCGATGGTGGGGTAATCGTTCGACTTGTGATTACTCATTTTGTGAGCCTTCGTGGGGCTACTTTTGGCGTACTCGGCCAAATCTTGCTTGGTAAATGTATATTATAATATCATACTGTTATACTGATTTTTGACAGGTCTTTTAATTCAGATCATATGCACGGAACCATGCTACCAGGATTCGGGTCTTTTCCCCCTCCACGTGAATTCTGTGATGCTATGGGAAATCCTCGCCGCGCTACTCTTGCTAGAGATCACGACGATCGTCCAGGATGGGGTATGCAGATATTCCATGATCAACAACGTGCACTTGGACAGCAGCCACTGCAGCCTAACCAAAATCCTCCAGGAGGTGGAGCAGGTGTTGTTGTAGGACCAGTAGGCGGTGGAAACCCCATTGTTGGTCTACCTGGTCGTGTCACTACTGGCGACCACATTTGCGCTCCACAACGCAATGTACGTGCTGCTCGGCGTTTTAATCGTGTAGTTCAGACCAGAAGTGCGAATTTGGCATATTGGCAACAAGAGGTACATAGTAATGATAGAAACTAGTTTAAATAGATGCTATAGCTTGTATCAATGAGCGCGCACGTTGCCAAAGTCGCTTTCTGTCCCGCATATTCCGTGAATCATACTCTGCCATGATAACGATATTATCATTAAAAATATCTGCCTCCTCATCTGTCAAAGGACAATCGAATTGAGGTACTTCCACAAGAGAGAGGTGTGGAGGACGGTGTGAGGTTGGAATATCAACAGATATATCTGTGATGTCCTGAGTATTATGTTCGGTGTGATGTTCCATAATCCTTCGCTCAGTCAACTCGCGCCAGTCCACTCCATAGCGAGGAAGCTCCTCCAAAGGAATATTTTCGTCTTCATCATCTCTTCCCAGCGACATGTCGCGATAGCCATTCTGTAGCTGTCCAAATACAAACATGTCACGTGGACTGCGTTCGCGTTCGTCGTCCTGTCGAATGTTATGGTTATTCCATGTCGCCGCCCATTCTTGAGCATCCTGATTGATCGATGGAAGAAAGAGAAAGTGAAGAAGCCAGATATCTAAATCGGAATCTGGGCTGAAGTTGCAGTCAACCTCCAAATCTAGGAAGAAATTCTTCCACTTCGTTCCGAAACCAGATGTAACGTCAAGCCATAGGCGTTCGATTCGAATGTTGTGAACACTTCTAGGTAAATATTTTACTATGAATTAACTGAAATAATAAGTTACTTACCTGCCCCAAATGTAGGAACCACGCTCAACACCGAATTGAGACTCCATATATTCCGCCACACGAAGATTTTCGGTTCCATGATCACCTCGAACTCTGCTAGGGATTCCATGTACTGCGCATGCATCTTGAAATACACTAAGCACTGTATCTGCGCGATTGTTATCGCTAGCACGGATGCCAGTCACGAAGCAAGAAAATCCATCAATAAATGCATGAATCACAACGCGATAACGAATGAGTCCTTAAATTGAATTTTGAGTAAATTATATTCTCAAGAACACACTTTACGCACCATGCTGGCCATCGTGATGCCATAATGAGTTAGGACCCGCAACACGATAAACACGCCGTCCAATAAGTCGCGCTGTGAGTCCTGCAGGTGCTCCATTGACCCGTTCGTATGAGGCTCGAATGCGATCTCGAGAGACATGATGTCCCATCTGTCGAATATGTCCTGTGATCATTCTACGCCCAAAGCTAGGAAATATCTCCAGAATGTGATGCATGATGCGATCCAACTCCTCATCACTGAGAACTGACATAGGAGCAGTGGACGACCGATAGAACTGAAGAGTTTGTCCAGT
>QLPD01007839.1:0-11917 GCA_003314085.1 Hymenopellis raphanipes | reverse complement strand
CTCATTTTACCCAGAAATGAGCCTAAAATGGTCCAAAATGAGAGGGCGCTCAGAGGGCATTTATTTTTCCAGCTGCCAAATTTTTACTTTGTCTGGTGATAAAGGCTTTCTTTCGCTCAAAGTTTCTCACACTCCAAATCGGGGGCTAAATTTTAAGTTTGGTACATGACACATCTGTATTTTAGCTATGAATTTAGCCCTTAATTTGGCAGATGCCTTTATTTGCACCCTGCGAAGTGACAGGTACAGAACATCGCCGGACCGCATACTCTTATCGATAGTGAAGAAGATATTGGTTACCCTACGGCCACCAAAGCCATGTTGGCAGGGTGCGCTCAATTCCGAAGAAGCAGTCTTGCCATTGACCCATCAGCGTTAGATACACGGTGAAGACAGGTTGCCACATTTTGTTAGGACTGTACATGTGGTACGAGAATAGGCGCCGAGATGCGTTAGCAGCCGCTTCAGGGGATGATATCTCAGAAGAAGAAAGAGCGCGCCTCGCGGAAGAGGCTGGCATGGTACGTGTATTCACCTTGTCCTCGAATGATAGACTCAACTGCTCCTCAACTAGAACGATGTTACCGAGTTTGACAACAAGTACTTCCGTTACGTGCTATGAAATTACGCACTATGAATTCACGACTCTGGGAGGTATTTTGTTACGATACGAAGCATGTACATGATGAGTGGAAACGAATGAAATTAGTTCTCGATGATTACTCTATCATAGCGTCGCCTTTACTGTCGCCCTCCATTCTGGCCGAATGACTTCCGAACTGCATAGCACGCTTCTTCCTGCTGCTAGCACCCACTAAGCCCAGTTTTCTCGCTGCAAGACGTAGTAGCATCTTGTCACCGAGACCAACATCCGCTCGAGGATCCATCTTCTTTTGTATTGGCAGCTCCGCGAGGAACTTCAATAACCTCAGCGAGAGAAAAGGGTGGCGGGTTTCTTTCCCGTGAGAGGAAATGATTCGATCTTGAGTATGTTAGTGGACGACTCGTAGTGAAGAATAGCTCGGCCAACTTACCGTCGCGTCCCAAGTTCCTGAGAGGGATGCGATCGATTTCTAGCTGCAGCTATATTCGAGCTCAACGGTTTGCGTAATTGAGTGGAAGGTAATGTCCGTACCTCCTCGATTACCGCTTGCCAGCCGCCAGAGTTGTAAGCAGACCTATGCCGGCCATATCCACCCAGAAGCTCATCTGAGCCCAACCCATTCAATAGGACGCGGGCTGGGCTAGTATAAGGAGTAGCTTCCCTTCCCGGTTCCTCGCGTATCTGACCAACGCCGCGGGATGCGAAATAAAGCGCGAGGGCTAGACTCTAGATATCAGCTACTATTAGCCCATGACTGTACGATGACCCATGGATGTCCTACCAGGTCCATCACAGTACGATTTGGGAACATCAGTGACTCGACCGTTCCTTTCAACGCAGACGATTCCTATCACAATGAGTCCCTTTGAATGAAGCAGACCAGACGACAATTACCTCAAAAGGAACATTCACCTCTACCTTCGAGGAATGAGATGTACCGACAGACAAAAACAAGTATCTCACTCACAAAGTTCCATGTTCGTCCGGGACACAAAGCCCTAAGCTCCTCGAGTTGCTCTAAGCCAGTCATTCTATCGGGGACCAAGTAGCTCGGAGGCACAGAAGCTTTCGGCTCGGAGTCGGCTCGAGCTTTCTTCTTTTTCTGTTTCTTCCCCATATCGCCCTCAAGCGCAACCCGGACCTTTCTAGGATTTTCGAAGGCGACATTGAGAAGATCTATGGGCTCATCTAAAGGTATATGTCTTCAAAATGGAATCAGTAAATGACTAAGAAGTCAAGATCTTGTATACCTATGTGCCAAATAAGTGATGACGGTCGAGTCGATACCTCCGCTGAATAGAACCGCGACTCTCGCTTGGCTGCAGGGAGCCCTGTAGCCAAAGTAGATTAGACATAGCAAAAGTTATGAAGCATCGCACACGTACGAAGGCGCGCGAGGTATGTTTTGCACGCGTAGCATGACGCTCTTATCCAAATATGAAATTAGATCGTCTACAGCGTCCACTAGATGATCAGGGACGACATCGAGCGTTGTGGTACGAGGCCAATCCTCTAAAGGGATGGAAACATTGACGGCAGCAGGTCGTGTCTAAAATCCTCATTAACATATTGCCAAATGGATCAACACTGAGGACTTGCGAAATCGATGGACGAAGGGGACGAGGGTGAACGCGAGATTTGAGATAAGTGCGAATCGAAATTGTCCTCTATCTATGAAATCGTCAGACAAGGTCTCCTTTGGTACTTTCTGAGCGAGTACATTAGCTTCTTTCTCCACAGCGTTGAGATCTAGGCAGTATATGTGCTCGGTAGATATATCTTGTAGCATGTACCCGTCGTTTGCGCCACAAGCCACAGACGCGAGCATGAAGTATGGATTCAAAGCTGAAGGCTTGTGGATGAGAAGCGATCTCCGCCCTAGAGGGTCTCGGGCGAAAAGTAGCTGGTTTGTGCATTTCTAAGGAAATCTGACGTGACGAATCCGGTAGAAATCGAAAGCATTCAAGGCGTACAATGTAAAAAACGAATGCATAGCTGATCAAATGGTCAGCGGCTCGTTCGCGATGGAACGGAGAAACGTACGGGCCCTCGATAGAGCTAAAAAGATCCCGGAGCTCTTCTACAGTCTGCAAACCAGAGCTCAATTCGAATAATCGGACTCCATCGTTCTGCTCCGCATCTATCTAAGTCTTCGGTGTTGAGAGTGCTCATTCAAGGATGAAACGACAAACCTTGAGGCCTTCAAAAACCTACGACGCTCTCAGTTACAAAGATTTGAGAGCAGACACGAGTCACACACCTCCCCGTTCCAACAAAAGACATCCCCATCCTGACCTCTGATATGTGGCTGATCTACCGAATAATCGGTACCTCTTAGACGCAATTCCGACGCAAAGAAATTCAGATCCAGTGTGTGAGATCCGTCGAGAGAAAGAAGATGATTTCGTTGCGCATCCGGACCTGATTTGGGAGAAGGCTATTGCGACGCGTCAGAAAAGTTGCGGCACTTACCACGTAGCGCGTTCACATCTTTGAGTGCTGTCGACAAGGACTGAAAGCGATTGGCAAGTTCAACGGTATGGGAACCCTGAAAATGGGCGGTAACAAAGATGCCGCACATGAGGCATGATGCTGAATCCCAAGTCCCTTATCCGGATCCGCATTTCCAAATGCAATATGTTTTCCACCATGCGGAAAGATTGTCTTAATCTCGCCACTGCTTTGTGAATCAAGAAGGTAGATGAAAAGTACATTTATCTATACACTTTTGCTATTAATGTACATTCGCCGTCTGATACACGCTCGTACGCTCCTCTATGTGTTGTAGGTCGAAGCAGAAACATTACCACCGCGACCGGTCCAGTTGACATCTGAAGCTTAGTGAGACAACGTATAGGTCAAAAGCAATAGTAAGCTTACGGATATCCTGTCCAGGCTGGAACTTGGCATTTTCCTTGCCGGGGAGCACACGGAAAGTGTGAGCACCGAAGTAATCACGCTAAACATTGTATTAGCATGCGTCTGTGGGAATTCTAAAATGCTTACCTGTGCCTGCAAGAGGTTGGCGGGAACAATCTCACTCCTGTAGCCGTCGAAGAAGGCCAGGGCGGTGCTGAAGGCAGGAGTGGGAATACCCCAGAGGACGGCCTGTGCGATAACACGCCTCCATCCTGGCTGGGCCTTGTGAACAGCTGAAATAGCGTTTGTTGTGAGTATATCGCGCTAAGCAATATCACATACCCTTGTTGAAGAAATCATCAAACAACAGCGACTCAAGTTTGGGAGTCTTGTTGTAAGCCGAGGTGATATCTTTCAAGAAGACACTCTTGATAATACATCCACCACGCCACATACTTGCAATACCGGCGTAGTTAAGATTCCAGTTCATCTGTGATATCCGGTTAGGTACAGAATTGTTGAGTAGAATTATCTCCCACCTCCTTCGCGGTTTCCCTCATCAGCATGAAACCCTGAGTGTAGGAGATGATCTTCGAGGCATAGAGAGCCTGCTCCAAGTCATCGATGAACAGTTGCTTGTCGCCGCGGAAGGGCTCCTTCTGTGGTCCAGAGATGGTCTTGCTGGCACGAACACGCTCCTCCTTGATTGAGGACAGACAACGAGCAAAGACGGCCTCGCCAATGAGGGTGACTACGGAACCATTTAGCTCAAAACAAGAAAAGACACAAGAACATATCCGTACCAGGAGTTCCAGCGTCAAGGGCGGCAATTGCAGTCCACTTTCCGGTTCCTTTCTGACCAGCTTGATCCAAGATCTTGCCGACAACTGGCTCGCCATCGTCATCCTTGAACTTGAGAATGTTTGCGGTGATTTCGATCAAGAAAGAGTCGAGGACACCCTTGTTCCACTTCAAAAAGATGTCGGCAATCTCATCCTCGGATAGTCCCAGACCACGCTTCAAGATGTCGTAGGCCTCAGCAATCAGTTGCATATCGCCGTACTCGATACCTGAGAAATAATTGGAAATTTTGACACGATCGGGAAGAAGGATAGCACGGACCGTTGTGAACCATCTTGACGTAGTGTCCGGCACCGTCCTCGCCAACCCAATCACAGCAGGGCTCGCCGTAAGCTTGGGCGGCGGTCTTTTGGAAGATTTCCTTAATTGCTGGCCAGGCAGCGGGTGAACCACCGGGCATGAGCGATGGGCCGTAGCGAGCACCCTCTTCGCCACCGGAGACACCAGAACCTACGAATAGCAGACCCTTTGCCTCGAGCTCTTTGGTGCGACGGTTGGAATCAGGGTAGTGAGAGTTACCGCCATCGATGATGATATCACCGGCTTCCAGATGTGGAACAAGCTGCTGAATGAAAGAATCGACGGCAGCACCGGCCTTGACGAGAAGAATAATTTTTCGGGGACGCTTGAGCTTTGAGCAGAGCTCCTGGATAGAGTGAGCGCCCTGGATGTTAGTACCTAACGACTGATATGAGATTTTGGAGATCGGCGTTGACGACCGAAGTACCTTTGGCCTCGTTGGCCAAGAAGTGGTCAACCTTCTCGGTCGTGCGGTTGTAAGCGACGACGTTGAAGCCCTTGTCGTTCATGTTCAGAATCAAGTTCTGGCCCTACGAACGATACTTATGGGTAAGCCAGATCAACGCGATAGCGACGAGAAGAGCTTACCATGACGGCCAACCCGATGAGTCCAATATCTCCACTGTGAATGATAAGTAGAAGGATGGGCAACCAAAATGAAGCACATACGTAGCCATGTTTGCGATGAGTGAGTAGGTGGTGGTAAGAGGAAGAGAGATGGCACCCTGGGCCTATACTTGAAGTGTCTGTCCTTGGCCGGCCCGAGTTCCTCCGCTTATTCATCCCCAACAAGATCGATAATCTCAAGGCCGACGGCTGCCGATGTTTTCTGCCAAATTGTTGCGGAAAAAAACACAAGGAGAATAAAAACACGTCTGTAGACGGAACTCGGGTTCGATACGGAAATCTGGCTAGGGTCGCTTTACCGCGGTGACATACCCGGTTGGGCTCTAACAGCGTCCACGCTGTGCGCCGTTGACATCCTCCTAATTAGTTACCGCCACTCGTTCTCATCTGCGCTCATTATGGCTTCCACGACGAACGCCGCCGCTCACGCATCGCTTTCGCTCAGTATGCCCTATTCTGGCACAATGCCAACGTCACTCACAAATCGTGTCGTCGTATACGAGGGATGGGTACTCAAGAAACGAAGAAAGAAGATGCAAGGTAAAACAATGACTCCTAGTCAAACCCTTGGTCTCATTCTCTCTAGGTTTTGCTCGGCGTTACTTTACTCTATATCAGTCAGGACTTCTTTCATACGCGTTCGAACCAGGCCAGCCCGTCCGCGATCAGATTTCACTTCACCAGGCTGCTATATCTACTGCTCCTGGTCGCAAAGACATTCATTTAGATTCGAATACGGCCACCTTTCATATCAAATGTCTGAATACAGACGATTTCAACCAATGGATGACTGCATTCAGGTATGGCTCCGTCCTTCACTTAGCATTCTCTCATGTCTTCCTAGAAAGTTCATTGTCATTGGTAACGAACTTCGCAAGTCAAACAGTATTCGAATCGCCTCTCGTCAGCAAGGTACTCTCAAGCTAGTGCGGACAGGCGCGGCTACCGGTGCTGTGCTTGAGGAGATGGGTGCCGTAAGTGTTAAATTCAATCCACGCACAGGTCCTCATGAGTACGTCAAGACGATATTAGAACTTGAGAATTCCATCACCGCACTAAAGCAAGAAGGAAACACTAAGAAGCATCACAGCCTTGGACGACACAAAAGTGACAAGGACAAACATAGAGAATCAGCTTCAATGTTCGGGTTATTCAAGAAAGGTGATTATGTGTGTCCCGACGCGTTTTCTCTGTATTGACCAATGCCGTAGGCGCACATCATTCCTCTGTACCTGCTCCTAGTGAATTTGGTTCGGTGGATAGCGAAGGCAGTCAAAGCTTCGAATCTCTTCAATCGTCTTATCAACGCGTACAGAACGCGTTGGACACTTTGAAAATGCAGCACGCGGCTCTCATCAAGCTGCAGCCCGTTTTGGCGCATGTTGAAACAGCACCTTCCACCCATGGATCACCTCTTCTCCCTGTCACAACAGAAGCAACAGAGGAAGAGGAACATCATGTCCCCGACCGCTTTACCGATAGTCCAACCTTGACGAAAAGAATGTCAATTGCGACGAGCGGCACAGAGAGCATCAGTGAATGGTTCGATGCTTCTGAAGGGATGAACGAAGGTGCCCAAGAGTTTGTCCTGGACGTACAGACCTTCGAGGGCTCTGAACAACCAAGTAGGATGTTAACTATAAGTAGTGACAGCCGAAGTTCGCTCGATCACTCAGACAACTCAAGTATTGACACGGACATTGCTGAGGAGGAGCCTCCTGCGCGCATGCCAAGCGAAGACCCTGAACCAGATCCTGTTGCATCGTCGCTACAGGTCGTTCGCCGTACGCAACTACCCGCTCCGCCGGTGGGTGACGAGGGCAGTCTCTTCTCGATTTTGAAGAAGAATGTAGGCAAAGTGAGTGTCATCATTGACATGCAATTATCCACGTCATTAATCTTTGAACAAGGATCTGTCAACCATTGCGGTTCCGGTGACATTTAACGAACCTTTAACCTTGCTACAAAGGGCGGCAGAAGAGGTTGAATATTATGACCTCCTTACCCAAGCTGCAAGCTCGTCTGATCCTGCTGAACGCATGCGCTTTGTTGCCGCATTTGCTGTGTCGAGTTATGCGCATACCCGTCATCGTTCTGGTCGGAAAGGATTGTTCGTAACGTTTCTGGTCATTGTGGCGTCTACTCATAGACTTTTTTTAAGTAATCCGATGCTGGCGGAAACATACGAGGATGTCCGCATGAAATTCATTGCGGAGAAAGTCCGCCACAATCCTTTGGAGATGGCATATCACGCTGAAGGCCGAAACTGGGAACTTTGGGCAACATCTTCGGGAAAGACCAAGTTCTGGGGTACATCTTTCCATTCTTCGTCCCCACCTGGATCGATACTCACTTCGATACGTAGGCAAAAGCCTCGAGATTATTCCACTCGGTACCACTCACGTCAAAATCGGTGATGATCATTTTGAGTGGTACGCGAAAATCCGGCCTCATGTTGAGTTGTAATACTGATAGGCGGAACTAGGAAGAAACCATCCTCATTTATGAGGAATCTAATGGTTGGAACAAAGTACCTTGAACACTGTGGAAAACTCATCATCGACAATACCACAGACCACAGTCGATGTGTCTTGGACTTTAAGCAGAGTGGCTACTGGGCGGTTTCCAACGTTGTTTCGGGAGTAATTCATGCTCCCAATGGCGACGTGGTATCCAATCTTGAAGGCAAATGGGACGAGCAGCTGTCCGAAACCCTGGACGCTTCCCATTTGCGTATCTTGTGGCGTGCATCGCCATGGCCCAAAGAGACGCACGAGTACTACGGGTTCACATCTTACGGTGTCACCCTCAATGAAATCACGGACGATATCAAGGGTCTATTACCTCCTACGGACTCGCGTCACCGCACGGACGTTCGTGCGCTCGAAGAAGGTGATATGCCCTTGGCTGATGCGGAGAAGATACGCATCGAGGAGATGCAGCGGGAGCGACGCCGCACAGAGGGCGAACGCAAGCCACGGTGGTTTAGACAGGTAGGCGACGAGTGGGAATACGTGGGCGGATATTGGGAGTCCCGTGCTAAGAAATGGAAGGATGTCAAGATGATTACACCACTGTGGTGAGATCACAGGGACTGGATATACCCGTATAATACCAATAGTACTTAATCTCCATACCTCGATAGAATCTACACTCTTTTACTAGTCAGTCATGGTCGTCTAGGGTTTTTTGGCCTTGCCTGGCTGCAACTAGGTCGAATGGGATAATCGATGACATCACGACGGTCATTACTCGGCCCTACGTCAGGTCTTCGCTTCTTACCACAGCGCGCCTCTCGCAAGCTATCGTTAACATGGCAGCTGCTCACCATCCCCCGGCACCCCCAGTCGTCTACTCTTTTCCCTCTTCGGACAGCCTGGTGGATTCGCTGGCGCAGTTCGTTGTCAAAGCTCAGAAAGACTCAATAGATAAGAAGGGTAGATTCACCATCGCCTTGTCCGGTGGTTCTCTTCCAAAAATGTTGGGAGGACTGATTGGACGTACGGGCATGAAATGGGACAAATGGTCAGCTTTTGCATCACCTTGAACGTGTTTCGGTACTAAAATGCCAGCAGGCAGGTGTTTTATGTGGATGAACGAGTTGTTCCTCTCGATCATCCCGAGTCAAACCACCGAGCTTGCACCGAAGCTCTCTTCTCCAAAGTCTCGATCCCCGAAAGTCATATCCATGCCTTGGATCCCTCGCTCCTCGATGACTTGGAGGAGCTTTCCGATGCTTATGAGCAAGAGCTCATCGGAGAGTTTGCCCAGAAAGACGCAGCCCGGTTCCCCGTCTTCGATTTGATCCTGCTCGGTATGGGTCCAGATGGACACACTGGATCCCTCTTCCCCGGCCACGAATTGCTCTCTGAGACAGACCGGTGGATAGCTTATCTTGAGGATTCACCGAAACCTCCCGCCAATCGCATCACCTTCACCTATCCGGTCATCAACCATGCCGCGCGTGTCGCGTTTGTCGCCACAGGAGAAGAGAAGGCGGAGATGTTGAGCACTGTCCTGGACAGACCCGAGGAAGGGCTGCCTGCCTCCCGCGTCAAACCCGTTCATCCAGGAACCCTCTATTGGTTTGTCGACGAACCCGCCGCATCCAAACTTGAATATCCCAAAAAATCTTTCAAACTTTAGATTACATTACCGCTGAAGGAAGAGAAGTCGAATAGTCTTTCTGTATAAATATGCTATCCATCTGTACGATCCAGGGTTAAATTCGAAAATTATTCTCATCTAGATAAGAACTATTCAGTTACTGGGACACTCCAGCTACTGGGGATTTTGCCCATCTGGCGGCCAACGAGCTCTCTCCAGATTGGACGTGAGACGGGGCCCATCCCATCCTCTTCAGTAGGAATGTGAATATCCTGGCCAAGGTATCCTATTCTATCGACGGGGCTGATAACAGCGGCAGTACCTGCGAAACCGTTTATTTCAAAACTTATCTCGTGGACCAGACTACACATACCGGCACCGAAAAGCTCGGCGAGTGTTCCATTCTCAGACGCGGCTTTCACTTCAACCATAGTTACACGCCGTTCAGAAACGATCAATTTATCTGAGAGCTCTGCGAGTTTCTTCTGACCAGAAATGTGCTCGCGAGCCAAAGAGAGGACGGAATCACGCGTTATGCCCGGCAGAATCATACCGTCCAGCGGAGGAGTGACCAATTCGTAACCTGTTACCAGTATTTAGAATCTCTGGGTAGGTCGCGAGTATCATACACACCTCCATCCTTTCTGAAGACGACAAACATGTTCATCGTACCTACCTAAGTACAGATAAGCGTGATTCAAGACAGAAAGCGGGTGACTGACTTCGGTAAGATCATGCTCCGGTCCATGGAGCCAGAGATTCTGCGCGTATCCCTTCTGAGCTGCAAATTTTTGGGGCATGACTGCGGGTGCATAGTTCGCACCAAGTTTGAACGCGCCAGTTCCTGCGCGATCGACGTCAGAGGAGTAGAAGCTCCGTTTAGAGAGAGGACTTGCCCCCCGGAGCAGCTCTGATGTACTCGGTGGTGCCGTAAAGAGCGATGGGTTTGAAGCCGTTAGGGTAGTACGGTCCTACAGGACTGCAAATGACGAAGAGTAGAGCTTCATTTGGCGGGCCAATTCCAATTGCCTTCTGGGTTCCAACTGTAGATAATAGTTAGTGAGTTCGAAAGCAAATATCAAAGGAACAAGTACTTAGCGTAGGGCGCACGTATAAACTGTGTCCTGGGTCTTTTGGGATCCAGTGTTTATCTATGCGGATCAGTTCTTTGATCAGCTCTAGAAGCGCGCTACCGTCGAAGTTCTGTAACTGAAGCTTCAGCTAAGGCTTTAGAAGCGCAGAATGAGCTACGCGCCGGTAATGCTACTCTGGTAGCACTGTCGTTCATTCGTTTCATGTTCATCTCAGGACGGAAGAGCGTGACCTTGCCAGTGTCGTCCCGGTAAGCTTTCATCCCTTCAAATATGGTTTGAGCATAATGAAGAGCCGTCGAACTAGGCATGAGATGTAATGGTCCATCTGTGAGGGGATTGAGATGCTGGCCGTCCAAGGCACGTCGTATAGTCTTACATGGTTCGATTTGGGGCGCTTTCCACCCAGACATGGTGCTCCAAGGGATGGTGAGCATGTGGTCAGTCTATTGTGTTCATCAGGCGCGAGCGCATAGCTCGCAAACATTACGAACGAAAGTATGCCCAAAGACCAAGTTCTTCGAAGGCGGGGGAGGCGTAGGTTGCGTGTTCCGCGTATATTTCAGAAGATTGGGCTGCGAGCATCCTAGTGAGCCTATGAATAACGGTCTTCGAAAGCAGGACTTACCTGGATGTCAGGTAAAGCCATCATCTCTCCAGTCATTGGGTCCAAGGAAGGGGTCTGACTGGCATATCCTGCTCGACATGTCGGCGGCCGTCCCTTGGTGCGGGCAACGTTTCTGATATGGAGAGGGCGCAGGAATACTGACATGGTCAAGTCCAACCACTATCACTTGACTCACAGTCGAATGCAGACCGGCAAATCGGATACTACGACCGATAGCTTGCCGATAGTCCCGATGATGGGTCGTTTGCCTGTTTTTATTTTGACTCGCTCTAAGATTACAAAACCATCCGAAGATACAAATACTAGTAGTTCTATGTGTGAGCGTTGTATTTACTATCGCCAGAGGCAGGATGCGTGTCTTTTCCACCAAGGTGTTCCTGTAGAAAACCACCCGACTCTGCGGTTGACGGCGGCAGAGACAAAGATCGAGGATTCGCAAACGGCGGCGGTGAGGGACCAATATGTCTCCCTCGCGCGTCTGGATGGTGTAAATTTGGTGCTCCGAGACCTCTGTGCTCGTGATAGGACGTGTCGAACGTAGCATTGTTGTACATGGAAGGGATTCGGGGGACTGGTGGAGCAGATCCATATTCAACCGAAAAGGGTGTAATAGGCGAAACAGAAGAAGAGGAATTATGCGAAGATGTTGATGAAAGGGCAGAGTTCGTTCTGCGAGGCTTTCTTAGATGGGTAGAATGGCCACGAGAGCTAGACTGTGAAGATATCGAAGGTCGTGGCTCACCTATGAGGAGATTAATATCAAACGTAGATTGAAGAAGATACGTTGAATAACTGACTTGAGCTTACAGAGCGGGTGCGATTTTCCAAGCCATTAGATCC